>CAKNYM010051665.1:169582-205975 GCA_932195095.1 Andricus curvator | reverse complement strand
TTGGTTTTTCCAATTTATTAAGTTTTTTAATTAGGTTATCTACCAATTATCTGGATATAACCTCAAGCATCTATTATCTTATCTTGAAAACCTGCGGGCTCGTTTGATGGCGCCACCGTCGAATATACGCCTGCACTCCTAAAGCATTGAGTGACCACAGCCTGCGCACCTCACTCGTATCCGTACCTTTGTATCGCGCACATCGGAGCTCGAAAATAAAGGATTCGCTACAACCTCAAGTGTTTGCGTTCGTTTAATTTTTCCTTCGACCACCTTCGAATCTTGAAGACATCCGAAAGTAAACAAATTAATTTTTGAAATATGTGCTAAATGCCCAAACTGGCCTATATTAGTTGGAGGGGATTTTAATGGCAAGGTTGGGGAATTAAACCAATTGGAAAAAAAAATTTTTGTAATAATTTAAATCTAAAATTGATATTACTGTACATAATGTACATCTTTGTTTTATTAAGTTTGATAAGTTAATTTTTTATTTAAGTAATTGGATCTTTGAACTATTGGGCTTTCTTATTTTTCAAATAAATAAATAAAAAGCCATTAGAACGAGCTTTTGCCCTCAAAAAGACAAAAGGGGTAAACAGATAAATCCCGTTTTTTTTCTCGAACAAAAAAACGGATTTTTTATTCTTAACGGGAAGACTAAAGGCGACTGTCCAGCAGAATTCACCTTCTAGAGAAGAAAAAGTGCATCAATTATTAATAATTACTACTAAAATTAGCAATAACAGAAGCTCTACTCCTTATTTTAAATGGAATTACGATAATATATTAGAGTATAAAAAAATATATCCAATACCCCCTGAATTCTGATTCTGCCTACTTATCGTTCGATGACCTTTCAAATAACTTGATGATATCTATTTAAGAGACAGCCACTTAAATATGATTGTAACAACGAACAAAAAGTTAATACAGCCGAAAACATGGTTTGTTGCTGACTGTAAAAAGAGCTTGATAGCTTTAAAAGAAACATGCCAAACTATTGCTAGCCAAAAAGCGGACTCATACCAATTTTGCGTTGCATTCTCACTCATTAACATTTAATGACACACCAAATTCATATCTTGACTCAAATATTTCTTTGAACGAAAGGTTGGCAAGCTTAAAAAAGTGTGAATGTGGTAAGGCTCCCGGGTCGGATGGAATTAGCTATGAATTCCTGAAAAATCTGCCTGGCCAGCTTACCCTATACCTAAATTTGATTTTCAACAAAATACATAAGAAGGAAAAATTCCCAGAATGATAATCACAATCCTTTGTTGAAACGATATTTAAAAAAGGGCAAGTAACTGATCCATCTAACTACCGCCCCATTCCGCTAGTTAACTGTATCACTAAAGTCTTTACACAGATTCTATCTAAAAGTCTAATCGTTTGGGCTAAAGAAATGCATCTTTGACCGGAGTGGCTGGTAGGTTTTAAGAAAGGGAGAGGTTACATAGATCATGTCTTTACGCTTACCTCATTTGTCGATTTTAAAGGAGCGTTTTCCTTCATTAAATCATAGAATCGTCTGGAATAAAATATTTTTGAAGGGATGTGGATCGAAGTTCATTAAAATATTAATGGACTTTTATTCCAAAGCCAAGCTATCAGTCAAGTGAAAAAAGGGCACATCTAAAATGGTGAATATCACAAAGGGAGTCCTGTAGGGAGAGGTATTAAGTTCGACGATGTTTACTTTATTAATTGCTGACCTAGAAGAATTTTTGAAAGCTAAAGGTATCAGAGGCGTATCAATAAACCATCTACTTGAAATCCTGATTTTAACTTATGCGGATGATTTGGCTATTCTTGCTGATTCTCAGATTGAAATGCGAAAAATACTTGGAGAACTATATAAATAGTTTCAAATAAATTATTTGGTAGTTAATGTAGACAAAACCAAAATTGTGATTTTTAGAAAGGGAGGCTACGGGCACAATAAACAATATACACCTTTCATGTATGGTGATTCCAGGATCTACCTTGGGACACCCTTCAATCAATCGGCGACATTTTAATTTAAATGAGGCTGCAGTTTGTAAATCTAACCTTCCTCTAAATTCTACGATATCCTTGATACACAGATTGAAACTTGATTCTTGGAGTCCTATTACTCGACTCTTTCAAAGCCTTTTATCTAGTTTTTTAATGTACGCTGCACATGTTTGAAGTTTGAGAGACCTTGATTTAATTGAGAAAATACAAACGACCTTTTTTAAGAGAATCCTTCATGCCCCCAAGAATAGGACAGGCTATGCAATCAGACTTGAAATAGGTGCTTCAACATTCTCTGTTAAAGTTTTCGGTCTAATTCTGAACTGGATAGAAAAAATCTTAATGATGGCTGATGATCGCTACCTAATGATATTTTATTTAAAATTGAGTGCGGGCAGAGCCGTAGAGAGGAAACCCGGGTCCGGGTCGTCAGCGGGCTCGTCGCCCTCTTGCTCAAGGCGACTTTCCCGGCACGGCGCTGATTAGCTGTTTGCTCGACGCTGTCCGGGGATGGGTAGATTTGAACTCGCTCGCTCAGCTCAGTTGTGTAGCCACTAGAGAGGAGACAGGGGCGGCTTAACTGGTGGCCTTTAATCAAAATAAAATCTGCGGAGTAGATTCGTTGCATTTCCGGTAAATGAGGAAGTTCTCGTCCTCTCTGGAGCGAGATTTTCCGCATTGGCAAACACACGGCACAAATCTAGGACTAACAGACCTGCTTCTCATCCGTAGCATAAGAGTCTTGAGGTAGGCTGAAATCTCGATCCAGTGATGTCGCGTCGAGGGCCCCGTTAAAGGATGTGAGGACTTCCTCCCACAAATGGATTACTGGTGCAGACCCAGGTATAGCTACTGGCTACTAAGTTAATTCCCAAAGCCTAGGGATTAGGATGCGCGGTCGTCCCTGGCTCTGGAGGCATCCAAGGTTTCCAGCCGGGTTCCGGGAATATTGGAGACAGCAAACGGAAAGGCGGGAACCAGATTCAAATTCAAATCTCGATTCTTAATTGGAAGTGGCGGCAGCGAGTAAATCCCAGTTCTCTTGAAGCCTCACAGAGTCCCCAAAATCCCTCGATGTCCCTCGTTGAGAATATCCATGAGGCAAGGTCATAAATCACAAACAAACAAAAATACCCTACGAATTAATCCTAAATTCTTAAAATTAACCTAAATATGCCCTTGGAGCGTCGTGCCACGTGCCGAGAGACCCAAGGTCGCTTCAGAATCAAAATAATAATATAAATAATCCGAACTAAAATTGTGTCGTGTTACAAGACCCCCTCCGCGGGGAAAGGCCAACCGTGGCCGTAAACAAAAGAAAATAAAACATGATTCAATTTGGCTTTGTTTTAATCCGTCAGCAAAAAGAATAAAGAAAAATAAATTTGGGGTATGGAAATCGTCCCCATCAGGCAGGCGACAGTAAAGGCGACAGAGTCGATCTGGCACGTTTCTCCAAGGCATGGCATATAGCAATTGTCTGATCTCTAATGAAGATTTTTTTAAATTTGAATAATTATGATACAGCTGGGAAATTGAGCTAAGTCAAGACTGGTAGTGTTGAGGAGTGGGGCCGACCACGGCGAACGAAATAAAATTAGCCAACCAATCAGAAAGCAGGCTGGGAATTTGACGGGTTGGGGAATTGGATTGATTGTACTGGCAAGCAAATTGTAGGGAAGTGGGTGTGAGCAAGTTAAGAGGCGAGGTTCTTCACGTAAAGTAAGATTTATTTGAGTTATTTAGTATGGAATTAAATTTACAACAAAGAAACGAAAAATTTTTAACAAATTCTCAGGGCGTGAATGACATCATGAACCTTCGACCGGATCTCGAATTTACTAGAGATCACAAAATGGAAACTAATGTATAATATTTTCGGTAACCCTGTCAGTTAATTAGCGACAGCAGCGAAAGTCTAGTGGTTATAATATCCGACAGCAGAATTCCGTACTGAATTAACGACGGCAGCTAGAATCTAGTGTGTAAAAGATTCGAAAGCAAAAGGTTCATAGTTAACTAACTAGACGGTAGCAGAAACAAAGAAAAATATCTGGCGTTGTAATAATCGAGAGCAATTTTCCATTGAGTTGGCGGTGGTAATACGGCCCTGATAGAATGTACGTATTAAAATTATGAAGGAGGATCTTTTTCAAAAAAGATAGAAAAAATGTAGGAAGCAAAAAAAAACGATAAAAAAAATGGACAAAGTGGAGCGGCGAGGTCCGCGGATGACATGGGTTAGGTGGACGGTGGGCTGTCCTGGCCCCAGTAGTCATCTCTGGGCTCCCTATTTCTTCTGTTGTCTTGGACGGTATGGTCCTTCTGACCTCCACTGGTCGTAGCAGTCGTCGCAGCCCTTGATTGTTACGCCAGGTTTACCGCAACGGTAGCAGTATGTGTGAAGGGGCGTATGTGGGCAACGAGCGTGGGTGTGTTGGTTGAACCACAGTTCCAACACGATGTCGCGTACTTCCTACGTGGCGATGCTCCTCGGCGCCTGGCCTTTGGTTCTGATGGCCCGTCATGTTCCCGGGGGACAGTTCCAGTCGTCGATCTTCTTCCTCCGAATCGCTGCACCATTTTCCCACATGGGTGAATCGATAGCCTGACGGGTGTCTTGGGATGGTACCGGTAAAACTTCGGCCACGGGTAGTGGCTTCCGCTTCCGTAGTCTGGGTCCGGGGGGCTAAAGGTGGTGTAAGCCACCTTTCGAGATGCCGTCTGCGTGGCTTCGGTACGGAAATTTTTGTGGGGCTTAGTTGATGGAGTCTGGGTGAACACGGAGACCCGGTTTAGGCGATGTGGTGTTTGCGTGCCCACGGTTGCTTCTTCCTTAGGCTGGGGGCAGTAGCGTACATGGTCCGTTATGGGGCCGCTGGTTCCGGTCGAGGCTGGAGGTATGAGCCGGCTGGTGGATGCAACGTATTCGTCAGCCGCAAGATATCGGCAGCTACTACTGTCCAGGGCTCTTCTACTATTCTGCGGCCCATTAATCCGGGAGGAGCTAGTTGTTCTACTTTTCGCATTTGACAACCCGGACATTTCCGCGCGTAATCAGCTATGTCGCGGAACATTCCGGACCAGTAATATTCGGTTGCGATACGCGCGTATGTTTTATCGGTTGCCATGTGGCCGGCCCGTTCGTCGTCATGGTTTGCTTGGATCACACGGTTTCGTAGGCAAACGGGTATGACCAATTTCCAGGCGTTTAGGTCCTCGCAGATGGAGTCGAGAATTGGATTCGGTCGGTGATAAATTAATTTATCATTTTCGATTTTCCAGCTGGGAAATCTCGCAGGACATTTTTTTACAGCCTCGCGTCTATCGTGGTACCAGGGGTGGCACGTGGTGGCTCGCCCCTTTGCGATGAACGATGGTGTATTGGTGGCCTTGTAAAGCCAATGCCCACCTTCCTAACCGGCCTTCTGGGTCTTTTAAATTGTTCAGCCATCGTAAGCTGCTGTGATTGGTTACTACGGTAAAATGGGTACTCTCTATATAGCATCGAAATTTTTGTATATAATTAGAAAATATTTTTGTACCAGAAATAAGACTTTTTTCGGAAACCAGTAAATGGATAGAAATTTTTGTACCTTATACTTGACATATGTACATTTATATGCATGTGCATTTTTTATAACCTGAAAAAATATTAATTCACAAAACTACAACCATATCCCATCTTGAAATTATTTTCCTAGAAAAAAGTGTACATGGTACGTTTTGTATAAAAATTACTCGTAATGAATACCTGTGATGAAGGAGCCGATCATTGATGTTGCTTTTGTTCGGTTAAAAATGTCAAGAGACCGTTCATCGTTTTTGATAACTCCTGATTCGACGTCAGAAATGTGTTACTGAATTCTGCACATAAAAAAAAAGAAGTTCATAATATTTTGTATATGTCGTAGGCTTTTTAGAGGATTCAGGCATTCAGCCAACTGCCGGCGTTCAGAAGAATTTGGGACGAAGTCTATACCTGGCGTCCAAGTGCCTGGCTTATTTAGGCATTCAGAAGAATACTCAGATATTCTTCTGAAAGCCTGTTCATCTAGTTCATGAAATACACTTTTAAAAAATAATAAGAATAATTATTTTATGTCATATATTTAAAAACTCTTTTAATTTAAGTTCATGTTTTCACAGGATTCAAAGGTAAACATTTATTTATTCTTCAATTTGCCTTATTATAATCATATGATATTAATAATGACAAATAATAAAGAAAAACGTAATTAATTAAATAGTCATTTGATTAAAGAATCTTCATTTCAATTAAATAATTAAATCATGAATTTAATTACAAAATGAGAAGAATAATGATTTTATGTCATATATTTAAAGAGTCTTCTAATTTAAGTTCATGTTTTCACAGGCTTCGAAGATAAAAATTTTATTTTTATGTTGCAATTCGGTCACGGAAAGAAGTTAATGGCTGGATTCACCATTTAACATGCATCATTCGAACTTTCATCGCATTTTCTGTAGAATTTAGTGGATATTACAACGTAAAATAGCCGTATTTACGATGTTCCTTGCACAAGTTACAATTTGAAATAGCAAAATTGATTAAATTCCACGAAAACACTGCGTTCAGAGTTCAAATGATGCATGTTAAATGGTAAATTTAGCCATTTACTATAACATTAAAATTTAATAAAAATGAACAATTGTTTTTTAATTTGAGGTACATAATCTAAAAAATACAAAAATTATTTATTGCAACAAGGTGAACTTAAATGACATCGTGAGCCGAATTTAACTCCTGCTTTAAAATACGTACATCGAGTTATCGTGCACTGACTTTTTGCAGCTTTGCAATTACACTTTTTTAAGCCTTGACCACCAGAAAGTGATTGTTTGCTCGCAGCTTCTCTTTGTGAGCTTCATCTATTGTTAAGATGTAAGTTCTCGATTTTTTAAGTTCGGTTCGAGAGAACCAAGCTGGTATTAAACCATGTTTGGTTCCTAATTGATAAATATCATTTTTGAAATCAGTAATAACTGCAAAAATGTTGTTGAAATCAAGTGGCCCGCGAACAACTGTTGGAACAGACCAAGTAACACATTCACCAACAGAAATTGGCGGAAATAGTGTTGTGCTTTTAATTTATTCAAATTTAGAGAATATCTTTAAATTTTAAATTTCGACAGATAAAAAAAACATGCAAGGAAAAAAATGTAAACTACATTTTAATTAAAACGTTTTACCTGCACTTCGTAACAACCTTAACTCCAATTTGTGGAATTATTGTCTGCCATCCATGCATGGATCATATTTTCTACATACGCATTTGATCTCTCGACACTTCCCTGACATTGCGGATGCCGAGGACGTCCATATACGATTTTATAATATGGCCAGAGAGAAATAAGCTGATGAATAACAGCAGTGAGAAACTCCCTACCGTTCTCACTTTGTAGTATCTGTGGCGCTCTCCACGTAAAAAATTTTTACTCAACTCTTCTGCTACATTACACGGAAAAAATTTATCCGTGAAAAAGTCACGAACTTGTAGCTAGGTCTCGGATATGAGATAAACAAATGAAACATTACATCCTTATTTCTATGATAAATATATGGATAAATTTCGAAGTTTCTTACGAACAGTTCGAATTTCCTACGAACAGTTCCTGAAAATTTCAGACTGAAATAAAAAGAGGAAAAATTTTATTTGTGCGATTTAATTTATATTAATTTATAAATTCGCAACTCAGAAGATTCGAACCCTCAAAGACTGCTGACTCACCAGTTTCTAAACATAAACCAGGAGTACGTAAACACGCGCAGCCATTAAGGCCAAACAAAATAGGCGCACACAAGCACCGCGCGTTTGGGTGAGCATGTGTGCGGGCCACGTACAGGCGAACCTACTTTCTAGTTCCCAGATTTTTCGGGCAAGCTCGTGAGTAGTCTGAGAATCTTTTCCCAATCACTCGTAATATTTTTGTAATTATTCACGTAAAAAAAAAGTGATGAACCGTTTTAGAATTTTCACATCGAGTACGTCAATCTTTCTCAAAGTTCGCAGATTATTTACGAAAATACATAAATATCCGATGAATTTTTCTCATATCCGAGACCTAGCTACTAGTTCGTAACTTTTCTACGGATAAATTTTTTCCGTGTATGCGTGCTTGGACTTCAGTGGGCGCAAGTGCAGAAATTTTCTGCCGTGATCTTGGAAGTTCATAAGCCATTTGTACTCTCCGTCAAGAGTTGATTGCAGGTCAATAAGGTCTACTTGACCTCGGATGTAGAACCCACATATTGTTATGGGCTTCACTATAATACCTTTTTTTGGAGCAACTCTCTTTCGCTTGCAAGTTTTACAACATTCAACAAAGATCTTACCATAAATATTGTAAAGATAATGAAATAAACCATTTTGTCTCGTCCTCCATGACCAGTCTGAACATGAGCTTCGAGTAGTTTTTCGTAATAATCATCTATGGCCACCATATAAATGAATGGTTCACTTGAGGAACTTATTTTTTTAACCAGATGAACTTCACTTTCAATTTTTAGAATGTCATATAATTTCGCAAAATGTTAGAACGGTTTCGGCCTCGTAACATTACCACTTATACTCATCAAACTACCCCCTTCAGAAGCAAACTTTTTACTTTATTCAATTGATCTACACTCCACACATTCCGGTTTGTCGTAGCATTTTTTAATTTTTCATCAAACTCAAATTTTTTCACAATACACACATGACACACCCATAATTTTTACGTTTTCGCTCGCTTATACTGCTCGCTTCAAGATTGATGGCAGACTGATGTTATTTATAAATGGTTAATAAGTTCAGAATTTGATTGGTATGAATAACATCTGCATTATATTGAATGACAAGAAATTTCACTGATAAATCAAAATACATAATAGTAAACAATAATAATCCATAAACTATTCAAGATGTAGTAAAGAATGATACATAAAACAAATATAACTGGATATAATTATGCAACAATAATTATTATACTTATAATTATTATTCACATTAATTACAAAATCATCATTTAATTATTTAATTAATATACAATTTTTTTAATCAAATGATTATTATTTAATTGATTATTTTTTTCTTTATTATTTGTCATTAATAATATTATATGATTATAATAAGGCAAATTGAAAAATAAATAAATGTTTACCTTCGAATGCTGTGAAAACATAAACTTAAATTAAAAGACTTTTTCTTCGTCCCCTAGCCGGAAGTACGTCTTCCCGGCCGCATTTCTGCCCGGGAACAGTGGCTTTTGCGGCCTGCTAGAGTTAACGCGCTCTCTGATTGGCTATGAGATTTTTGTGTCTATTTTGTGGATATGAGGCCTCGGCTTCGCCTCGGCCTTCATATCACATACGCCCGGAAATCCAACTTTCTGGCCTTGGGTCGTAATGTACTATTTAAATATATGACAAAAAAAAACATTTTTATTATTTTGTAAAAGTATATTTCATTAATTAGATAAAAATGAAAAAAAAAGTTAAATAGTCATTTAATGTGTTTTAATACTCTATGGTTTATTTCCTGTGAAAGCCTAAAACGTGTCAGGCTTTCAGAAGAATAGCTGAGTATTCTTCTGAATGCCTAAATAAACCAGGCACTTGCAGGCCAGGTATAGATTTTGTTTCAAATTCTTCTGAACGCCTGAAGTCGGCGGAATGCCTGAATCCTCTAAAAGCCTACGACATATATACATTCTTATCAATCATTTTATATAATTATGCAAAAGGAAATATTACAAATCACCTTTCATTTTCGTTGATAGAACAATCACAATTTTCGTTAACTCTGCCGTCGGCATATTATCCGCTTTTGCTGCATTCTCTTCTTGAACTAATTCCTACATAATCAATATTTTTATTAGTTCTTTTTAAATCAAATTTAGCATAACTAATTACGACAATTATTACTTTTTGCTTTAACTTACCGCGCAGTCAAACGGAACAGCAGGACCCACCGTGGCATCTTCCATCGGACAATTCTCCCCATTTTCCATTTCACTTAATGCCTAAGCCGTAAATAATACACATTTTTAGTTTTGTTTTTTAAATTAAAATAAGAATTACCACGCGCGCAATTGCTTCTTTCCGTAAACTCACTATTAGGCAGTCCGACAGTACGTCAGGATTTTTGATCAGGCTTTCCAACATCAAACTCTGCCTTTTCCTTTTAGCTGCTTTCAACGTCATGTTTTCCGTTTCTTGGTCGTTGCCGACACCTGATTTTTCTTTAATGTAATACTCGTTGTATAGATATCATCTTCATAAGTTTTTCTCTTTAATTCCTTCCGGTTCTGCTTCTTCTTGCCTAATACTCCATGCTTATTGTAAACAGGGCCGGATTATTCATTAGTTTTATCGAATGAAAAGTTTTTCTGAAAATTTGTATGGAATTCCTCGACAACAATATCAGTATTTTTTTCGACGCATGTCAATTGGAGAAATACTCCATTCATACAGAACCATCTAGTAACAAGTAGTAGCTAATAATAGCGAATAATAATAATAGCGAATCGGATAAAAATTAGGGAAGTTATGAGTGATTTTTCTCATAAAATTCCCAAAAACGATTTTTTGGCCAAAAAATGAGATTTTGGGGGTGTATGGAAAATTTCTCCTATACAATTTTTCTTAGTTTTACTAGATCTACAACTTGTGCTAGGTCTCCATAAAAGTGTCTCCAAATTTTTGTTTTTTGTAACACAGTGTTATGCGTGTAGGTGAATTATCATTGCACGTAAGTTAATTCGGAATGAAATTATCTATAAACTACATTATATAACAGAAGTTTGAATTTTTGATAAAGGACATTGAAGTAATACATGAAGAAAAAAGGGGTACTTTTTCTATGTTGGCATTGGTATTTTTCTAATATCAACATAGGATATTTTACTATGTAACATACGCATTATTCCTATCGCATATAGGGAAAATCCCAATGTTAACATAGGCATTATCCCTATGACAACATGAGGTTAAATCCTATGTTAACATAGGAATTATTCTCATGTACATAAATTCCAAAAACAATAATCGATGATCATCAATGACGATTAATGATCAATAATCATGATTAATCATCATTAATTGCAATTAAAAAATTTTGTTTTCCATGGCAACTTAAAATTTTTCTTAATACACTTCGAATTTTCTTAGTAACAAATATTTCGAAACAGAAAACCAGAAGAATATTTTCGTTTTGTAATTTCAAAAAATTGTGAGCATTTACCATTCGAAAAATATCAAATTATAATTAAGAATGATTCTTAATAAATGAATTCTACATTTATTGTGTGGTTTGTTTGCTCATTTCACCTGCCTATAGTCTAAATCCGACAAAAATGTGAAATATGTAGTTTCCAAACGATTTTTTTCGAATTAGATAGGAAAAATTCCTATGTTGACATAGTCAAAATCCATATGCTAATATAGGTATTCCCCCTACGGTAACATAGGAAAAATACCTCTTTTTCCGTACAGGATTCCTGGAGTCGATCATATGGAAGTTACTCACATCCCTTCATCAACCTGGAGGGACGTGATTGCATTGCCTAGGGGCCCGGACAGGGTTGTTGCCTAGGGGCTAGTGAATAGGCTACCCAGATATACGTACTTGTCAACTTGTTCTAATCTCTCATGATTTGGGACAATGTTGCACATTGTTTTCTCAGTTTTTCCCTAAAACACCATGGTTTTTGTTTTATTTACGTTAATTTTAAGGCCCATGTTCCTCATGCTTGTATTAAGTTTATTCAACATTCTTTGCAAGTCTTTGATTTCTGCCATAATAATCTTGTCACCTGCGAAAGCTAACCCACGTACCTTCACTGTTTTGAGATCTACATCTTCTTCGTCGAAGAGGGCCATTCTTAGACACTTATCCATAAATATGATAAATATAGCCATGAGGACATAACGCATCCTTGTGTCACGCCTTACATAATATCGAAGCAGTCACTCAGTTTCCCATTTACTCTTACACTCGCTTTACTACCTGTGTATATTGATTTTATTGCTTGTAGGAGCCATCCATTGACTCCGTACTCTTTAAGGACTTCCCAAAGTTTACTTCTATTTACCTTGTCAAATACTTTTTCTAGGTCAACAAATGCACAGAAAACTTTCTTTCCTACTCTTCTTAAGCTTTTCTCTGTGATCTGTCTTAAACTAAATATCTGATCTGTACACGATCTTCCTGGCATAACTCCACTTTGGACACCCCATATCTTTTCTTCTGTAATTTTCATTACCCTACGAATGAGTATTTTTGAGTATATTTTACTTACGGTACTTAGTAAGCTGATACCTCTATAATTACTGCAGTTGCTTTTATCTCCCTTTCTTTTGTATATTGGTACGATAATTGCTTTTCTCCAACCGTCTGGGACTTCTCCCATCTCGATACATAAATTTATCAATTCGCACAACCTGTGAGGTATGTACTCGCCACCGTATTTAAGCATTTCAGCGCTAATATTGTCCACACCAGCAGCCTTACCGTTTTTTAAGTTCTTAATTATATCTCTAACCTCAGTGACACAGACTTTTTCAATTGGGTTTTCTAATGCATTATGTTCTATGTCGCAGTTCTGTTGCCCTATATATTCACCTCCTAATAATTCTTGAAAATAGTCTTTTAGAGCGTCTACTATCCCGTCTATATCATATAGCATTTCACCTTTGCTGTTTCTCATGCTGACAAACTCTGTACTTTTACTTTCTTTTATTAGTTTAAATAATAGTTTCATAATTCCTTCAAAGTTGTTTTGTATTTTCTTCTCTTCTTCTGTTCTGATTTCATCTTTACTCTCCTTGACTAGTCGTTTAACTTTCCTCTTTTTGTCTTTGTAATCATTTTCGAGTCTATTTCTCTCCTCATCGCTAAGACCTGTGATGTGTAATGTTCTCTTGTGCCCTTTTTTCTTTTCTTGCTGGGCTGCTTGAATTTCATCACTCCACCACGCATCACCGGACTTTCTTCCTACCAGTGCCGTACCACTCACTTCAATTGCAGTTTTAACAATGATATCCCGTAACAAAGTATCTTTGACTAGTTCTCTTAGTCTTTCATCCGCAATAACGAAGTCAGTTACACTGCGGTAATTTTCTTTTTTTCTTTACTAATTTGTCCCCGTTATAATTTTTTTTTTTTTGAATCCCCAAAATTACCTAGCACCCTTTCTGTATCTGTATCCTGACGTTGAACGCCGACCCATCCGTTCATATCTCCTAGCAGAATTATTCTTTCACCTTGATCGCAAGTACTTATTGTATCATTTAAAGTGTCCCAGAAGGCGTCTTTGACTTCTCGCGGCTCACTGTCAACTGGGGCGTAGCACGCTATGATAAATAATCTTCTGATTCCTACCTTCATTCTAACCTACAGCAATCTGGGCGATACAAACCCATGATCTTTGAGATGTTGTCTTGCTTTTTCATTCATAATTAAACCGACCCCTTGACTAGGATTTGATTCACTACCTACTCCTGACCATATTTCAAAACCGCCTTTCAACACCCTATTTTCTATGTTTCTACTTTCGCACCCCTTTTTCTTCGTCTCAGGTACACATAAAATATCTAGTTTCCTTGCATGCATAGTTTCTCGTAGTTCTCTTACTTTAAGATCATTCACTCCTCTAACAGTCCAAACACCCAGTCTCCATTAATATATCTATTTATATATTATTTATATTATATATTTATATTATATTATTATATATTATATATCTATTAGAGATATATTATTTGTCTCGTCTCCGGCTCGCACTACGCGCTCGCCTATGACTTGTACTGAAAACATACACTCGTCGAAAAAGCACCTTTTCTCCCCCTAGGTGCATAATATACTATTAAACAATCTCTTTCTTTTTTGTAAGTATATTTTTCTGAAGTAAACCAGATATTTGAAATATGCTTCAAATTTTCTACATGGGGGATTCCGTAGAGAACCTCCAGGGAAGGAGGAGGGGGGGGGGCTGATATTAAAATATGTGCAATGCCAAATTTTTCTTTTACCCTTTGCAATAAACTTCTTGTTGTAATTCAAAACAAAACTTTTATAAGTCATTTACAGACCTAGTCCTCCCACCTACTCCTAATTATTCCATTCTTTGTTTTTGTCTCTTGTGTAAGATAGCTTTTTTGTTTAAATTAACTTTTTTTAAACCTTGGGAAAAGAGCGAAAATAATTCATTTCAAACAATACAATACTATTTAAAAAATTATTCTTGTTGAGGTTTGCTTATTATTTGTTCGTAACTAAAAAGTCAAACCAAAACAAAGCAATTGTTTAAATAAGCATGTTTGTTAACTTGCATTAATTATCACCTCAAAAAAGTGAAAAGTGAACAAAAAGTTTAAGAATTCAGAAAAAACAGAAACTTTTTAGTCGATACTTATCTAAGAAAAGATAGTTATAAACATTAATAAGTTGTTTGAACTATGTTTGTTAACTTGCATTATTTATTACTTTATTAAGTAAAAAGTGAGTTAAAAGTTTAAATTTTCAGAAGAAACCGCAACTATCTAACTTTAATAAAGAAGAATATAGTTATAAACAATAATTTGTTTAAATAATTATTTTTGACAAATTGAATTAATTATTTACTCACTCTAAGTAAAACGTATACAAATAGTTGAAAATTTCAGAAATAACCGCAAGTTTCTAGCATTATTCAAATTGAATATTAACAATAATAACTTGCTTAAACAATTATTTTTGTTAACTTTAATTTTTTACCCCTCTCTGATTATAAATTGGACAAAAAGTGGAAAATTTAAAAAAAAACTGCATTTTTCTAGCATTATTCTAAGTCTAAGAGAATATTATTAACAATATTAATCAATTGTTTGAATAATTATGTTTTTTAAAATTAATTATTACCTCACTCTGATTGAAAATTTGACATAAAGTGGAACATTTTTTAAAAAACCGCAAATTTATTACTCTATTCTAATAGAAAATTGCTAAAAACTATAATGGTTTGAAAAAATGTATGTAAACATCTAATTATCAGCAAAAAGTAATATTCTATGTATGAGAAATAATTTGGTTGAAAAATAAAAACGCAGAAAATCATAATTAGCGTCAAAAACTCGCAAAACCCATTGTTTACTTATGGGGTTTTTTTGGTACCCTATAAAACAGACTTATCGGGGTGATACTTAAAAAGTAATATTTCATTAGTAGTCTGTAGCTAATTTTGAAGAGAAATGTTGAGTTTCAACTCGATTCACCTAATATTGACGATTCTGAATAAAATTTACAAAAACGTCTTTTTTCTTATGGGAAATGCGTTTTAAACTTCATGGGGCTTCTTGAGCCATCTCTAAATATAACTTTTTTCGAAACAAAAAAAATGGTTTTATTTTTTTGTTGATGCAAACAAATTTCCGGGCGATATGCATGAAAATTCGGGGAAAAAAATGTTTGGACCACCCTACTGCACATAGGGTACCATATGAATCAAATATTGAAAATAGGGTGGGTTTATTTCGTAAAAAGGAAAAGAAAAAAAACCATTCGAGACACTTCGTACTTTTCAGTTATCATATTTTATTGCTATAGTATAGTTAAAATAAATTATAGTATAACAGCCACAATACCTATCCTCGATTACAGTACGAAACATCTTATGACTATGAGATTCTACCGACTCGCTTTCGTAAATCATGTGTAACTATAGAGACACTTGATTTAGAGAAATTTAAAAAATTCTGAATGTAGTTAAGACAGGATTCTTGGAATACGAGTCCCTTTTTTAGATGTTTAACAATATGAATCAGTACACGTTTTTAGGAAATCAGTCACTGGTTTATTCCACAGTATGGAATCCCAAATAATTAAATAATTAAGATAAAAAATCAATATTCTTACTTTCAAGTAGAGAATATCTAATCGCATTATATGCCTTTTTATTTCAAATTGGAAAAAGAATTTTAATTTAAAAAAAGTTAAATATCCCAGAAAATATAGCTCAGGGAATTTCAAATTTTCGAAAAAAGAATCCTCTTTCGTCAAAGCGTTTCTAAAAACTAGTCTTGTAATTATACAATTTTGGATTGTTAGGGTATTTACTTTTAAATTCTACAACAGTCGCAATCGATTTGTACACAATTTTACAAAAATTACAGATTAACGAACAGAGCCAATCGATATTAAAAGTTTTGATATCTTCTTGTACTGAAAGAAAACTAAATTGTTTTTAATGAAACTATTTGAAACAGAACGAAAAGTTCTTGGTAAAATTCACGTTATCGGCAGTGATTTTTCAATATAGAACACATTTAACTTTTGATCTGATTTGTCACACTTTCTGCAAAATGCGATTCTAAAATTGACTTTCAAAAAACATGGATTACTTGATTCAAAATAAAATTAAAAGAAGCAACTCACTTCTACTTTCAAGCGTAATCTCGGTCTTGTTATAGATAAAAATACTTTAATCGTAAAGTAATACGAAAGATCAGATCTAAAAATACAGTTGAGAAGAAATCAGCACTGGTTTTTGTTTTTTAGTAAGATTGATACTAAAATTATCTTTTGGATTTCGCGAATCTTATTCTTCGAAAATTAAACTCTTTAATGAAAAAGTTTCTTCCATTATCATATTTTTCGAAAAAAATAAAAGTTCAGGCCGCCTAATGGCTTTAAAATTTTAGTGTCTCATATATTCATAATCGAATTCTCTGAGAGGTACGAAAGTTTCTTTGATGGATTGAGGTGAGCCCCAACGCAGAACATAGTGAGGTCCACCGGCTTTGTCATTTGTTCCAGACATTTTACTGCCACCGAATGGTTGTTGTCCGACAACCGAACCAGTCGATTTGTCATTTATGTAGAAATTGCCGGCGGCGTATTTGAATTCATCGAGTGCTTGTCTCGCCCAAGATCTGAAAAATTATAATAATTTTTCATTAGACACTTTTCAAATTAAAATTTCAGATTTCAAAGACTTTAGAGGATTTCAAACGAATAAAAAATAATTGAACCATTGGAAGTACTTTCAAAAGATTACAAGATATTCAAAAATATTTTAAGGGATTTTTGTAAATTTTCAGGGATTTTGCAACGTTATTTTATGGGATTTAAAAATATTTTCAGGGTGACTACTCAATACTCGGAAAAAAATTCCCCGTTTATCCCAGTTTTCACAAAATTTATCTGTTATGTAATGAGGAACAATCCTATATTTAAAGCGTTTAAAACTGAACAATATCAAACTCAAAAGGTCAATACTGTACAAAATCAAAGTTTTCAAAATTAGACAATCTTCAACTGGTAATTTTCAAACAGAGTTTATGTTCAACTATTAAGACTTTCAAGAGAGCCAACTTAAATACGAACAAAAATTTTATGAAAATTGCAGGTTTTTGCAGGTATCTATAGATTTTCCCAGGTATAATTTTCCTTGATAATTCCGTATCGAAAAGAAGCATTTTTAAGCAGTCAACCCTACAGGCTTCACCCCTTCAAATACTTATTAAATAACTACAAATATTTAAACTATAATTATTTAAAATTAAAAAATCGGAATGTGTACAATTTTAAATTAAAATACAAAATTATTATTAATACAAAATTTTTGTATTTCATAGTATCTTTTATCTAAAATGCTAGAAAAGAAGAGCAAGGACAATATTTTTGATAATTGATAAAAATTGATATCTTTACTTCAGAATAAACCTATAATATTTTTGTATAGACAATTAAAGCGTTGCATTTTTGTTGAAAAATTCCAATTTCCAAAGAAAAACACTAACTTAACCTAAAGTTGTTGCAAATTGTAAGTTTCATTTTTGAAATAAAATTATTTATGTTTAAAATAAACGATTTCCGGTGAAAAACGTTAGCATAACGGCAGGACTGAAAAATCCCGACAAATACAATTATCGGGAACTTTAAAATTCGATAATATTATAAGTTAAAGGGAATTTTATTATTCGAGAATTGTATAATTCGGCAATTATAAGTTTTTGGCAATTTTAGAATTTCGAGAATTTTCTATTTCGAATATTTTCATTTTTCGGAAATTTGAAAGTGTGAGCAATTTTATTTTTCGGGAGTTTTCGGACGTCCTGACATAACCTTAAATTGAAAATATTCTTTAAAATCTATATTGATACTTCAGAAGATAGAGAAAACCTTTAGCTTCATCTAATTTTATACAAATATTTTTAATCTTCTTTGAAATCTAATGATTTTTTACTAAAAATACCAATTTCTGATGTACAAAACAACACCAACATAGCCAAAAATTGTTCAAACGTTTTGAATCTTCTATGAAATCTGATTTTTTCTATTTTTGTTTAAAATAACCCATTTTCTGTAAAAAGCGTGAATATAATCTGAAATTCTTCAAAAATTGATAATATGGTTCAAACCATAATGAATTTTGTTTTAAAATGTGAATTTTTTGTGTAAAACGCTAACGTAACCTAAAATTGTTAAAATTTGAACTTTTAAAATCTAATGATTTCTGTTTAAAAATTTCAATTTCCGGTAAAAAAAAACCAATCAACGTAAATTATTGAAAAAAATTTAATCTTTGAGGTTGAATAATTTTTTATTACTAATACCCATTTCCAGTGTAAAACGCTAACATAACCTAAAATTGTCGAAGATTAGGAACCTTCTTCGAAACTGTACGATTTTATATTAAAATTATTTTTTTTTTTAAATAAACGTTTCCAGCGAAAAACACTAACATAAAACATGTATAATATATGGAATAGTTCAACAACAAATTTTTGTCAATTCAAATTAGATTCTCTGTAGTTTTTCTTATTACAAATTTTCTTATTTTTCTTATTACTTTGTGTAGAAAAAAGTTCGGCTTATTTTCAAACTGCTTAAAAATTTAACTATTCGGTTAAAAATTCATTTTTTTATTTCAAAATTAATTTTTTTTACTGAAAAATTAACTATTCCATGTTTGGCTTAACATTTATTTTCTGTAAAACTATCTGTATTTTGTTGAAACTTTGTCTCTTGTGGTACAATATTTAATCTTCTTGGTCACTAATTCACCTTTTTGGTTGCAAGTTCGTATCTTTGGTTGAAAATTTAACTATTAGGTTGAAAATTCCTTTAAAAATTCAAAATTTGGATGGAAATTCATGTATTTTGTTAAAATTAACCTTTTTTGGTAGAAAATTAATCTATTTGGTAGCCAAATGTTACAAAAATGTTAATCAAATGTTGCCAATTTAATAGCGTTTGGCGAAAAATGCCGCGAGCGGGCGCAATATTCAAACTTTATTAAAAAAAAAGAAAAACTTCTTTCTTATTCAATAAAAAATTCTTTCTTTTTGGAACATGTTAATGAGATACTAAAGAATCAAAATATCTTTTTCTAATTTCATGCAACATCCCCATTGAATATTTTCAGATTCGAATTTTGGCAATTGAATCATTTAAAATTCAAAGGAATTAAAATCGTGTTAGTTCTAATTATAATCGTTAAAAATTAAATAATTGAAAATTGCAAACTTTTGAATTTGAATAATTTTGAATCCAAAGCGATTAAAATTTAACAATTTTAAATTGAAAACTAAATTAAATGTTTCCAAGTCAAAGCTTCTGAAATTCTAAGTTATTACATGCAAAAAATTATAATTTAACATTAAAACTGATATAGACAAAATTTTTCAAAATCAAAAAATGAATTGAATTATTCTAAAAGAACGCTCAAAATAAATAGTAATTTTAAATTGGAAAAACATTGAAAATGAAAAAATTTCTACTATGGAACGTTGAAACTTCAACGAATCCGAACTTAATTCGAAACTGAAAAAAAATTCTATTCACACAAAGGTGATGTTAAAACTTTTTTATACTCAAACCCTTCCAAATTTAAATTATCGTAAGTAAATTTAAATCGTTAAAAATTAATTATGTTTAAATCGTTTATTATACTTTTCAAAATTCAACCAATTTATTTTTAATTGCAAAAATTAAAACTTATGAAAGGGAAAAATTGAAAATTTAGCGTTCAGCATGAAATTTCAGAACTCTAAAATTGTTACCATTCAACATTTTTAATTTTTTAATTTCAAATAGTTTAATTTTTAACACTTCGTTTAGAATTACTATTCATTCTTGAAATTTTTCAATCAAATATTTTCAACTTGAAATGATTTATTTGTTTAAATCTTCAACTTAAAATCGGAGAATTTTAAGACATTACATTAAAAATAAAAAAAATACAAAACAACATTGCTAAAATATTATTATAATGCTTGAAATTGCACAAATTTAAGTTTTGCAATTTGAAATTTCTTTATTTTTACATCTAAAGTTATTCAATGTAAAACTGACTATCAACTCTTTTGAAACTGCAGAATTTTAAGTT
The DNA here is from genome assembly GCA_932195095.1 of Andricus curvator. NCBI lineage: Eukaryota > Metazoa > Arthropoda > Insecta > Hymenoptera > Cynipidae > Andricus > Andricus curvator. Next base: position 185,602 of record CAKNYM010051665.1, on the reverse strand, counting down.
TTTCAATTCGAAATTGCTTTATATTTACATCTAAAATTGTTAAATTTAAAACTGACTATCAAGGCTTTCAATATGAAATTTTGAAAGATTTAATATTGTTTTGTCCTGACATTTTTAATATTTGAACTTAAAACTACAATATTGTGAAATTCGAAACCTTCAAAAATTAAGAAATTTCAAACCAAAAATTTTCTAATTTAAGCTTTTGAAGCAAAAAAACCTTCAGTTTCAAGGCAAGTATCATATCATGTAGCATCAAGTGACATTCAAAGTGATTGGGCAGAATTTTTTACTCAAAAATGCGATTTCCGTCAATAAAAATCACTGTGACTTTCACCGTACAAAATTGCAGAATTTTTCAATATTGCGAGAAATATTGTAAACCTTTAAAATTTTACTATTTTAAAAACTTTGAAAATGATACGCTTTCTAATTGGAAACTTTCAAAATTAATTAATTCCAACTTGAAGCGTTAAAAATAAAAAAAAATGTCCATCTTCGTTTAAAAATTGACGAATTATAACATTAGGATCTTGAAACTAAACTTTAAAAATAATTAATTTTTAAATTGTGCATCACGCTTTTTAAAATTCAATTATTTTAATCTAAAGTGCAAGATTAATAACTTGAAAATCAATGATGAAGCAACAAAAAATTGCAAGAGGGGTTAATCCGTTGATTCGTAGTATGTTCAAAACAGAATCATTAAAACTGTACAAAGAAGAAACTTACTCGTCTTGTGCGAAAATCGCTCCAGTGAGTGCGTAGGGCGTAGAAGGCTCAACCAATTTCATCGTCTCACTGAGTTTTGAGTCCTTGTAGACGTAAATTGTGAGAACAGGTCCGAAAATTTCTTCAGTAATGATCTTATCCTTAGGGTTTTTCGTCACGACTATCGTAGGCTCAATAAAGTATCCACATCTGAATCAATCGAAAGCGAAAAGTTGTTAATAAATTTTATAACTTCTTTCTGTAATATAATTAAAGTCTTTACACGAAATACAAAATTAATTAGTTGAATCTGAAGGAAACTCACGAATCATCGTAACCACCTCCACCGATGACTTCCAAGTCCGGAGACTTTTTCGCGTGCTCGATGTAGTCTCTAATTCTTTCGAAGGCCCGCTTGTCAATAACAGCGCCAATGAAATTTTTGAAGTCCCGAACATCTCCTACTTTTAATTTATCTCGAGTGGCCAGAAGTCCCTCTTTAATCTGTAACATAATGGTATCATACAATCTTTAAAAAAATCCAGGTACTTTGAAAGATTTGTTTTGATTGGATTGATTTTTTTGAGAAAATAGGGGAATACATTCTTTTAAATAACATGATTGTAGGTAACATATTCCTAAGACTTCAATCCGAAAAATACTACATTTTTAACAGAATGAGTGGAATTTTCAACCAAAACAGATGAATTTTCAACAATAAAGTTAAGTTTTCTAGCTAAAAAGACAAATTTTTTTAGAAAACATTTGACTTTTAAATCCGCAAAAATAAATTTTCAACAAAAAAGATATTTTTGAACCAAAAAAGATGAATTTGTAACCAAATATTTGAATTAAACAAAATTAATTTTCAACCAAACAGTTGAATTTTCAAGCCAAAAAGACAAATCTTTTAGAAAACAGTTGAACTTTCAAACAAAAAATATGACTTTTCTGCCAAAAGATTTGTTTTCAATTCAAAAGGGTGAATTTTCAACTAAAAATATAAATGTTCAACAACAACTAAAGTTGAATTCTCGACCAAAGGAATTAGTTTTCAACCAATTAATTCGATTTTTAACCAAATAGTACAATTTTTAAATAAAATGGATCAATTCTGGACCAAAAATATAATAGCAGAATTTTCAATTAAAAAAGATTAACTCTCAACCCTAAGAGATGAATTTTTAAGAAAATAGTTGAATTTTTTAGAAAATAATTAAATTTTCAACCAAAAGTAGAATTTTTAACAAAATAAAAAAGATAAATTTTTAACCAAAAAAGATTACTTTTCTACCAAAAGATGAATGTTCAATCCAAAAGGACGAAATTTCTATCCAAAAAGACGAATGTTCAACAAAACTGTTGAATTTTCGACCAAAAAAGATTACTTTTGAAGAAAATAGTGGAATTTTCAACCAAAATGTAGAAAAATTGTTAAACAAAGGAGATTAATTCTGAAATAGAAATATAATAGTAGACTTTTCAAATAAGAATAATTAACTTTCACCCAAAAAAAGATAAATATTCAACAATATAGTTAAATTTTCAGTCAATAAAATGGATTTTTAACAAAGTACTTTCAACCAAGTAGTTCAATTTTCGACGAAAAAATATGAGTTTTTAACAAAATAGTTACATTTTGAACAAGACAATTAAATTTTCATAAAAATAGTAGAAATTGTAACCAAAAGATATGAATTTTTAACCAAAAATAAAATATTAGTCAACGTGAGTTAAAAGACTTTTTTTCACCTGCAATCTTTTAAAAAAGATAGAATATCATAATCCGTTAAAAAAATATAGAGGGGCAAATTTTTGAAAAAGCTGATAAATTTGTGACGTTCGCTTGGTTATGAAAAATGTGTTTTTCATAAAACCGACTAAAATATAAACCTACATTTACAAAATTTAAATCAACCTGTATAAAGTTTATACACTACATAAGTCATTTATTTAAATAGTTTAAATGTTAAAAATTCGTATCCGTCTTATCAAATAAGTCTTCAGAGGTCTTCAGAGGTCTTCAGAGGTCAAAGAGATTTTTTCAAGTTTTAGGTAGATATATGGAAAAGCACTGTAATACTCTACTAATACAATTGAAAAATCTGAAAATAATGTGACAACTTTCTTTGAAACTTTTAAAATAAAAATTTATAAAAATGAAATAAAACAATTAAACAACATTTGATCTTATATTTCTGTTCTGAACAGAAATATATAAAACTTATATAAAAAGATTAAATGATCGACGAAATTAATCATTTCTTTGGAGATGATTAAAAACAGGCATGGGCGCACGTAGCGCGCTTTTCGTCGTTTTCGTCGTGATTCACGACCGTGATTTAAACCGATTAAAATTCCTATCTTTTCAAGTAGAAATATTCCATCATCGAAAAGATAGATGCATTTTTAACCAAAGAGTTGAATTTTCAACCAAAAGGATTATTTTTATATTAAAAAAGATGATTTTTCAACAAAATACATGAATTCTCAACCAGATAGTTGAATTTTCAACTAAAAAAAAATACATGAAGTTTCAACTAAAAAAGATCAATTTTCAACCAAAAATTGAATAGTTAAATTTTCAGTTAAAAAAATGATGTTCAATCAAAGAGAAGAGTTTCCAACTAAAATGATGGAATATTCAATTGGAATTTTTACATTTTCAGTGAATCTTCAACTAGAATAATTACATTTTTAACCAAAATTATTAATGTTTAACCAAGAAGATTAATTTATTTTGAAAAAGACGAATTTTCAACTAAATAATTTTCAACTAAACAAAATAAATAACTTTAAAAAAAAGTTACATTTCCAAACGAAGTGATCAATTTTCAACTAACATGATGAATTTTGAACTGGAATAGTTGAATTTTACACAAAAAATATGAATTTTCAACTACAAAATGATGAATCTTTAGCTAGAATAATTAAATTTGTAACCGAAATGATTAGTTCGCTGATGTTAATAGATGTCGACCAGATAAGAAAATTAAATAAAGGACGTTAAAGAAATTATTATTTTGAATCGAAATGATTAATTTTTAATCAAGAAGATTAATTTCTACTAAAAAATATGAATTTTCAACTAAAACAGATCATTGTTCAACCAAAAAATGAATAGTTACATTTTTATTTGAAAATTTAATGTTCAACAAAAGACATGAATTTTTAACTAAAATGATGGAATATTTAACTGGCCCAGTTTAAAAAAATTAATTTTCAAAAAATTCAACAAAATAGTTAAAGTTTTAACTGGAATAGTTGAATTTTTAGTAAAGAAAATTGAAAAAAAAGCGAAAGAAAAAACGAATTTGGAACAAAATAGCTCATTTTTCAACCAAAGAGATGAATTTTCAATTAAAATTATGAACCTTCAACAAAAAAAAAATTCTTTTTCAACAAGAGAGTTTAACTTTCAATCAAGTAATTAAACTTTCATTTCCAAAAAGATGAAATCTGAACGAAAAATGTAGTACTTGATATTTCAACCAAGAGATTTTAATTTTTAATAAAAAACAGTCGAATTCAGCCAAAAAAGACGACTTTTCAACATGAGTTGAATTTTAAACTAAGAAAGATTTTTCAGTCAAGAGACAGAAAAAATTGCAAAGAAACTTTTGAATTTTCAAGCAAAAATATTAATTTTCTACCAAAAAGAACTATTTAAAATAAAATACATCAATTTTCAACCAAAAATGATCTATTTTCAACCATAAATATAATAGTTAAATTTTTAGTTAAGGAAATTGTTAGAAAAAAAACGAGTTTTCAACAAAATAGTTAATTACAGTAACAGAAAGCTACTTTCATAAATAAAGAATCATTGTTATTCAATTTTATATTGCAATTTAAAGTGAAATTGAACACGCTCTCAAAAAAACTTCACGACTTGAAAAAAAATTTCCTGACATTTTCAGGTAGGGCAAAAATACCCTGTTATAAGGGACTAAAAATGAAACGTTTTAGTGTGTATACCATTAAGCCATTTCCCTTTCAGGGTAGGCGTGACACTACCCAATTCGGGTAGCGTTTCTAGGTGGATAGTTTTCTTGTAGTTATGAATAACTACAAGTTTGGGCTCACCACACACATAATATGCCAACAGCACACAGTATTCTCGAATGGTCACCCATCCAAGTACTAACCGCGCCCAACGCTGCTTAACTTCAGTGATCTGACGAGAACTGGTTTTTTCAGCGTGGCATGGCCGTTGGTCATAAAAAAAGACCTTTTATTTATTTCTAAAAATGCTTATTCTTGATCCACCAAATTAAAGATCTTTTTCGAAATTTCCAAAATATGCATGCGCGTCCGTAGCGCGCTTTTGCTACTTGTCTCCTGTCTAAAAAAGTGATGTTACGAAATATCTCAAAAATATGGGACATGTTGTTGAATATCTGATTGGTTGCATACTGTGTGAATATGAGTTTAAATGGCTATTTTCAGTTTGTTCTTTGGATTTTTTTGAAATTTTGTACATGGCAATTTCCAAATGAAAATTTTTAATTCTAAACACTAATTTCTAAAAGAGAGAAAATTTAAATTGTAAATGATTCTTTAATAATAAAGGCAACAATGCTGTTCTCAAATTTTTGACCAAACGTTTTAAAAATGACAAAAGGATGCTATTCATAACCCCTTAACTACATTAAATGAGGTTATATAGTATTTATATATTAATAAAGATTAAGAATTCTTTGCAAAATCAATTTAGTCAATCAAAATTTCCAAATAAGTAATTTTATTTAATGATAAAATTTTAATTGTAAATGTGTTTTAATATTGGAAAATAATTATGTTCTTAACATTTTGCCACCGCACTATAATTTGTCAACTTTTTTTACACCTTCAAAGACTTTCAAAGGAAAATTTAAAATGAGTTAGGTCTTCTTTTAAGTAGATTTAAGAACAACTTTTTAATTTTTGCAGGATTAAAAAAAATGTTAGCAAAACTCTGAATTAGTTCAAAAGATATTTTAATGTTTTAGGAGTTCTTAAGAGATTCCAAAATAATTTAAAATTTGAAAAGATTTCAATTTTTTTTTAACAAAATGTAAATTTTTGAAGATTTTAAAATAAAATTTAGACATTTTTCAAGAATTTTGAAAGATTTTAAAATAATACATTTTCTTCTTAAGATTCCAGGCAAAACTTGAATTGGTTTTACTTTCTCATAGAGGGAGATTTGGTTGTAATGACCTACATTTTTAAATCTACTTCGTTGACATATTTCGATATAATTCGACCCCAGGAGCTTGAAAATACGATTTTTTAAATGTGTGTGTGTAACTCTTTTCTGTTCACCATTTCGACATCCATTCTTGATTAATCAATAGCGACTTAGAAATTTGAAAAAAGTCAAATAAATAAACACAAATAAATACACCTACAGTGAATACATCCATAGTACTTCTCAGCGGTTTTTTATTCTGAAAAATTAATTTTAAGTCTTGAACTTATTTTATATCTTAAATTTGAAACTTTGAAAATTACATCAATTTTCAACAATTTTAGGAAATGTAGCGTTTTCAAACCCGGAAATGGGCATTTTTATTAAAAATATATTAAATTTCGAAGATCATTACATTTTAAAAAATTCATAACTTTCAAAAAATTTAGGTTATGTTAGCGCTTTAGACGAAAAATTGGTACTTTAAAACAAAAATCATTACAGTTAGAACAAGATTTTCCATGTTTTAACAGTTTCAGGTTATATTCACGGTTTTGATAGGAAATCGGTTGTTTTAAACAAAAACTTAAATAAATCAAGAAAATGAGATTTCAAGAAGATTCACACAACTTTTTAAGATTTTTAGTTTATGTTCGCGTTTTACACCGGAAATCGGTGTTTTTAGTGAAAAATAATTAGATTTCAAAGAAGACTACATTTCGATGTAAAATTGCAGGTTAAGCTAGCGGGTTTGAACCGAAAATATCGACATAGATTTCAAAGAAGACTTTTACCATTTTTGAGCAATTTAAGGTTATATTAATGTTTTTAATCGGAAATCCGTTATTTAGCCAATCGGTCACCAATCAGTTACTTCTAAAATGTAAAAGGAACTTTAGTATGTGAACGATCCGTCAAAAGAAGCTCTAAATCCTTGATCATAGTATAAAAGGAAAATTCATTGTTGAATGACACATCAACTTTAAAATATTAAATGATCTTCGATATTTTAACGAAGATGGTTGGTAACACTAAGCACAATGCCAAATACATTTTTTTTAAAGAGCGAGACGATATTTATTGCAAAACTAATAACAAATCTAAAAAAAACCGGTTTCAACAAAATTCCCGACTATTTCCTCGTAATCTAAGAAAAATAGTTGTAATTGAAAACAAAATCCTAGGTCCTTGATATTAACGACACTCTGTTAAAGATGAATAAAAATAAAAACCCCAAATTTTTAATGGTACATCTTATTTTATTTGTGTTTGGAATAGAGGCAACATCAATCAATTTTTCATGATTACATGACGTGGAATTATGTCTCGTTAGTGGAAAATAGAAGACTTTGGTGAGTTGCCAAAAATGCGTGCTGTTTATCAATTCAGAAGTGATCCGTTATTTTTAGCTATTGTTGGGCTTTTTATAAGACTGAGAATGTCCTTTGGCTTTTAACCAGAATTTATGTAAGACGGGGTCGAAATTCTAATGTGTGGATATCATTTATTAAAAATTTCAAAAGTAAAAATAACATTTTTTTTAAAGATGATTTTTCTCTTGCATTATTTTAAAAAAATGCTTGAGTTGAAATAATTTGAATTTGTAAATGCCCATATCTAAACACTAATTTTAATTTCAAAATGAGCACGATTAAAGAAAAGGAAAATTGTAAATACATAGTAAACACCGTAACAGTTCAAAAAAAAAGGAAGTTCGAATCTCAACTTACATTTTCGATATTTTTTGTTCCTTTTGGGTTAAAAATAAACAACGTGGGAGGAGAAATAAATCTGATAATATTTAGAGGTCTCGAAAACGGCAGATCATGCGAAATTATACAAAATACAAAAGATGCGGCTTATTGAAATGACTTTTTTTATAAGTTTGTTTCTATATTTATGCATACTTAAGGAGATATGCGAGAAAATTGCTATAAAGAAGCGTTAATCATCTATTCCACATACTGCGATGTCTTTAATACACATTGACATTTTTTTTAAAGAATATATAATTTAAAGAATATATAATTTAAATGTATAATAAAGACCTCTTCTTCACATATCTCCTTAAGTATACATAATTATAAAAAAAACTTATGATAAAACATACTTATTTTAATTTTGTTTTGATGTTTCATGAGGTCTTAAACGTCTCTCAAAATTTTTACAGCTGTTTTATTGACTTTCTCTAGGCGATAATTTATATTTAATGGATCTCTGTTTTCAAAAAACAATTGAAAAATTTACAGAAATTACGAAAAAAATGCAGGTATTTGAGGATTTCTACTGGTGCAATGGAAAATGAAAATGCATTGGAAACGATGTGATAAGTCTGTGAAATCATAAATTTAAGCAAAATAAATTTTAAAAAATTGAGTTTGATGTTTTTTATTATCTTTTTTTGTCAGATGACTAAAATTTATTTATAACATCTGAGGGCTTTTTACTGATATAAGTAAAAAATAAGTTTCTTTTAGCTTCGTGCCTCTTTTTTCGATTCTATTGATTTGCTATTTTTTTTCTAGTGTATTTTTACCAGTACAAAAAGCCCTCTAATATAGAAAAGATTTTTTAAAGCCAATTGGGAAAATGTAATGTTACAAAATGATCAGCATTTTTCTCGTGAACGGCTAAACGGATTCTGATGATTCTTACGTTGAAATTTGTGCTTAAAAACGAACATTCCAGAAATCTTTCTTCCGAATATAAAAATTGAATTTGTTTAAAAAATATCAATTGTTTATAAACAAACAGAACTTTATTTACCCGAATAGTAATTACTATTATTTTAAATAGACTGAAGCATAACATGCTCTGAGCGCTCGTGCGTCACACTAAAAAATTTCTATCCCGTGAAACAGTAGAAACTACTCAGTATTTCTTTTCGCATTTCTCACCGGAAAAAAAGTGTAGAATAATGTGCAAACAAATTTTTTCTCTTAAGAAAACAAAAGTACAATTTGTTTATAAACAATTGGTAATTTTTAAAACAAATTCAATTTTTTATATTCAGAAGGAAGATTTCGAGAATGTACGTTTTTAAACAAAAATTTCAACGTAAGAATCGTCAAAATCCATGTAGCCGTTCACGAGAAAAATTTTGATCATGTAACATTAAATTTCCATTGTTAATAACTTTTGCAAAAAAATGTTGTTTGTGACTAAAATCTGGAGAAACCTTTTCGATTGTAAGCGCTATTAAAAAATTCATTTTACAGCGAAAAAAAACTACTTTCGATATAGGTCGCTTATTGGATCCGCAAACTTTTTTTGTGTGCCTGTGTTATCAAGTAGTTTCTGAAGACAAACAATTTTGTTTTTAGGAAGTTTAAAAGTATTTCGTTCATTGTTTTATATTTTAAACTGACTGCTATTCTGTATTTTTTTATTTTGTATTTTCAAATTTATCAACTAATTTCTGAAGCCAAACATTTTGTTTTCCCGAAATTTAAAAGTATTACGTTGAAAACTATAGGCAAAAGGTATTTTTGGATTTTTTAATTAGCCGGCATTTAGTCTCTTTCAACATTTTGGATTTTTAGATCTTGCATTCGCTTGAGAATAAATTACTCAATTTTTCCACAACTTTTGGTCACTCTTTGTTAATAACTTTAAGAAATTGTTTTGGGCCTATTTAGATGATCGCCGTTTTTTAATTTTTCCAAATTTTGAGTTTTTGACTATGAAGATACTTTAAGCATTCCATGTAAATTTTTGTCCATGGAGATAGAATGATTCGAATAAAAATTGAAAAAGTTATGCAGATTTTTCGTTCTTACGTGATTTCTCCCACGTAGATCCCATGAAAGATTTCAAGGCCCATGTTTGGAGGGTAAATGTTAACCGATTTAGCTAAAATTTGGGGAGCTTTCTTTCTTTGGGCATGCGGACAAATTCCGCTAGTTAGAATAAACGGATCGAAAAAATAATAATAAGGACCACCCTACTGGAGATATTCCAAAAATCAACTGTGAGACAGTGTACCGCGGTACTCAGTCACTTTTTCGAATCAGTATTTCCATAGGCCAATCCAGCTCCCTCGTATCTTGGGAATGATTTTTTGATTTTATTTTGAATTCGAAATCAGATTTTTGAATTTTTTTGTATCTCTCCTGAACAATTTCAATTTTTTGAGTTAGGCTGTTTTAGTCTGAGACACTTCGTCAGTTTCATAATTCTCACAGATTTTTATAAAGAATTACGTAAACAGGAACTTAAGTTTTTTGCGAATAACATTTGTTATAAGACTATTATTATTATTATTAAGTTTTCTTAACCATATCTATTAAAGTTTTTCTAAAGCGTTTGCTTCAAATGAGTGAGTTTACCACTCACCAGAGTCTACGATCTGTTCGCGTCCGAGTTCTGCGAAAATTTGAATTTAAAAAATCAAAAAAAGCGTTTTTTATACAAATTATTAATAAAAGCTTATAGTTCATTTGTAAAATAAAGTAAAAGAGTAAGTCATTCAGTTTGGAGAGAAGAAATTTAATATTTTAATTACTGGCCGCTTTTTTTGCGTAGTTCTGAATTTTACAAACATAACATTATTATCTACTGAAAAAATTCAAAGTACGTGTTTTGATAACATTCTCTATTTTTTTGCCAAATAGTTGAATTTTCAATTAATAAAGATTAAGTTTGAACCAAAAATGAAATACTTTAATTTTCAACCAAAATGATGAATTTTCAAACAAGAAGATTAAGTTTCTACTAGAAAAACTAGTTAAGTTTCTACTAGAAAGAATAGTTGCATTTTTAAGCCATAGAGATGAATTTTCAACTAAAGTAATGAATCTTCAACCAAAAAAATTACTTTTCAACAAAGTAGTATAACTTTGAACCAAAAAGATGAATTTTTAACGAAAAATTGAATACTTGATTTCCAACCAAACAATATTTTAATATTAGATAAAAAACAATAGCTAAATTTTAATCGACAGAAATGAATTCGCAACTAAAAAAAATTTGCAACCAAAAATGAAATAGTTCACTGTTCAGTTAAAAAAATAATTTTGAGCCAAGAAAAAGGAGGTTTGAAAGAAATACTTAAATTTTCAACCAAAAATAATGAATTTTCTACCAAAAAGATGAACTTTTAAACAAGAAGATTAATTTTCTACCAAAAAGTCGAGTTTTCAACTAAAACATTATTTTTAACCAAAGAAAAATATTTGTAACCAAGTAGTTACATTTTTAACAAAAGAAATGGATTGAGAAATAGATAAATAAACATATATATTTGAACGTATAACCAAAATAATTTTGTTCTTAATCTCTTTAAATGAGATAATCTTCATCATAAAATAACGTTCGAAGAAAGGAAAAATTTGAGATCTGGTCTTGAATTTTGGACTTATAAATGGATTTTTAACCGAAATAAATGAATTTGCAAACAAGAAGAATAATTTTCTAAAAAAAAGTCAATTTTCAAATACATAGCTGAATTTTCATCTAAAAAGATCAATTTTCGAGGAAATAAAAATGTGTTATATTTTCTATAAAATATATGAATTTTCATCCAAATGCTTCATTTTTAAACTGAAAGAGGCGAATTTTTTACCAAAAAGGGACAAGTTAAATTTTCAGTTAATCAATTTTTAACGAAAAAAAACTGATTTTCGTCAAAATAGTTTATTTTAAACCAAAGAGATGAATCTTCAACAAACAACGTAAAATGTAATAGTTGATATTTCAACTAAAAAATACTTTAAATTAAAAGCCATTGAATTCAACTAAAAAGGACAAATTTTCAACAAATCATGTAATTTCGCAAAAAAAAAGACCAGTTTTTAACTAAAAATAAAACAAATGAAAAACAAATTTTCAACCAAAGAGAAGAAACTTTAACCGATAACATTTTAATCAAAAACAGTTGAATTTATTTGAATTTTTTTTATTTTTAAAATATGGTTGTTTTTAGTTCATGGTTTAAAAAAATAGAAAACTTTTGAAAACATGTACTTTGAAACGTTCTTTCAATAAACAATAATGTTATGTTAGTGAAACTCAGAACTATGCAAGACAAACTGACCGTACTAATAATATTAAATTTTTTTCTGTTCAAACTGAATATCTGACATTTTGACTCTATTTTACGAATGAACTATAAACTTTTATTGATAATTTGTATAGAAAAAGCTATGGTGCTGGTGAATGGTAACTCCCCCACTGATGAAGGAAGTTCGAATTGAAAAAAAAATAGATATTTTGAATCTCGTTTTTTGATTTTACCTCACGAAGTCGGTAGGTTCTTCAGAGAAGTCTGTACTCTTAGGATTAAAAACGTTATGTTTAAACAGTAAGAAAATAGGACCTTAATCTTCAACTCACCTTCGGCCAAAGTGACTCTGGAACATACATTCTGCTGCAGGCCGAACACTTCTGTCCATTATACTCGAAAGAACTTCGTATGGTTCCCATCACAACGGATTCAACATCCGCGCTGGGGTGCACAAAATGGAAATTTTTTCCCCCGCACTCGCCTATAAGTTTTGGATAATTCCTATAGCTGTTGACATTCTGGCCGACTTGCGACCAAAGTCGATTGAAGGTCGGCACCGAGCCTGTGAAGTTAATTCCTGAGAGGTAAGGTGAAGACGTTATCGTGTCACCGAAGTCCGGACCGAGAGCGGGAATGAAATTAACAACACCTGGTGGCACGCCAGCTTCCCTGCAGATTTTAAAGATCCACCAATTCGACAGTATTGCTGTGTCCGATGGTTTCCATAGAACTGCATTACCCTAGAAAAAAAATAAATCAACATTTTCTAAAGGAGAAGAGCAGAGAATACAATCGTAGGCAACTCTCAATTTTAGAGAAACAAAATAAAATTTTAAATTGTAATACGATCAAAATAACAGCAGCTCTTGTTCGCTGGTTAAGTATTTTCTTTTCTTGAACATTAATTTTCCTTTATTAATCACTTTATATTTGCGCGGTTGAATTCACTCATGCCATCGGTTTTCGCATTACATATTTGAAATTTAATGTTCGGGAGTAATACGTTACTTTATCGACGTTAACATTGTAACGAATTACTGTCTCGTTACTTCTGGTAAAAATAATTCAAAATAAGATAAGGCTTTAAACGTTTTATAAGTATATGGGGTATTATTTCTTAAGTGAGAAAAAATTCGCCGAAGTTTAGTTCTATTGGACGCAAATTAATGGAAAAAATGTTTTGCCATTGGGACAAATATTTAAGGAGGAGAAAGGGGTGGAAATTTTTTATTTTTTTCGAGTACCATCGCTTTCAGCGATTTGTAACACTCTTTTATTATCAGTAAAACCAATTTTTTCCATCTACCGTTACCATAGGATTTTTCGAGCCCATTTTCAACAAACATGTCTTTCTTTCTGTATTTTCTGAAATAATTTTGTTTTCTCTGATACACTTGAAACTTAAAGTTTAAAATATACGTTACTGGGTTTAACAATACAAAACATGTTTGTTTTAACACATTTTTAATGCTTAATTTCTTATTTTTACTCATATCTGACCTTCAAAAATGAAGGTCAAAAATAAATTTCACTCTTTTTCGATTTTAAACCATTTCTTTGGTTTATTTTTAGGCTTAAGAGAAACCTGAACTTTTTTCGTTTCAAAACCCTAAGGTTGGAAAGTGGGCGGGAAATTCTTTTTGTCCAACGTGCACGATAAACGCGACTACCGTGCCTGTAGAGCAGCGGTCGGCAAACTTTTTGCTCGCTTTTCAGGTCAGGGCAGGGTTGGCCCAAGAAATTTTTTTCGCCTGCCGGGCTTTGTTCGTCAACGCTATGGTTCTCCTGCGTAGGGTTCGGTTGTATTAGCTTTTCTCGGCCGGGGTTCATTGTGAGACGGAGTACTAAATGGGAATAAACAGTTAGCAATCCATTTTTTTTTAATTCTTATATTAGCGATTTAAAAGTTTTAAATTCGGAACCTGTGACTTTTTTGCGATTAAACACATCTAAAGTTGTTTTTGGGAAGTTAAAAGTCAATGTTTTTAAATATTAAAAATGTTATTAACGGTTACTTTTAAACTAACTTAAAAAATTGACTAATATTAATAAATCCAATTTATTGAAGTGCGCTATTCTTCTGTTCATTTTTTCAGACCAATATTTGAAAGTAAGAGAGCCTTTCGGACCAATCATACTCTCTAAATATTAAATTTTTAAGAAAATTTAACAAATGGCAGTTTAACTAATAATTAATTAAATACTAGGTGACTGAATCACTGACTCATTTTATATTTTATTTAACAATTTGTAACTAATTCAGATTTAAAGTATAAGTTCAAATATTGCAATTAATTAAGAACTAGGTGAGTGAATCAGTGACTGATTTCGTTTCTCATTGGGTCATTGTAAAATAATTCATATTTAGAGTACAATGTTTGAATATTGCATGCACTTTGTTAATACTTTGCACCCCCTTCTTTCTTTCTTGCCTTATCCTCTCCTTTTTTCCATTTTCGCCCTATCGGATCAATCATATTATTAATTACAGGTAGTTGCAATCGTAAAAAGCACACAGTTTGAATTTCAAAGTTTCAAATTGCCAATTTTAAAACTGAAAATCTTGTCTTCACATTCTCATGCCGAAAGTATGAGAAACATTTTATATTTTCCATACAAAAGTATCGAATATTAAAATTACTCCATAAAATGCCATTGGACACTCAGTTTGTAAATTAAAAATGTTCTTACAATGAAAATTAATTTCCAAAATTAGGTATTTATCGTTAATTGATTTTTATTCTCTTAAGAAAAGATTGTAGATTGTCATGTAGTCGTAAAAATAACAAATTTTAAATTTTGTTGTTTCAAATTCCTCATTTTTTAACTAAAAATGTTTTTTTCGTATTCCTGTATGAAAAGTAATTTTATATTTTCTTTATAAGAAGATCGAATATTAAAAGAATTTTATAAGCTTATACAATGCCATTCTACGCTAATTTTGGAAATTAAAGCGTTTCTAATAATGAAAATTGAATGTAAACTAAAAGTGTTATTGTTCATTGAATTTTTGGGTTTTGAGACGTTTCTTAGATTCTTTTTGATCGCAAAAATCCACAGATTTCGAATTTCAAATTTTCAAATTGCTAATTTTGAAATTTAAGAATTTTTAGTTTTGAATTTTAATCCCCGTTACTCGAACCGCTTAACAAAAGAAGCATCCGTGGCGGGTTGGACCTTTATGGCGGCAACAGGTACTGCCACGAGATTTTGACTCGACCCGCCACGGCAGCTAAGGCTACCGCGCGGCAGTAGTTTGCCGACCACTGCTGTAGAGCCGGCAGAAATTGTGAAATGGCTGCCTGACGACAGTGACGCATGTGCACTTCGACAATGCCCGTATCAGCGGGCGGGAATGTGTTATTCCCGCCCGCTGATACGGGCGGGAATGTGCTTACCGACCGCTTACCGTTGCAAACTTCATATTGCTCCAGAAGCCCATAACAGACATATTCGGACTCGTTTAACGTCTTGTTTATCGTGCACTAGGGCAAACAATATCTTGTGCTTCTGATATCAATACAAAAAATCTGCCCGCTTGGCGGGCACATTCTCATGGCGCGCTTCGCGCGCGGCTCGCTTCGCTCGCAAGTTTGAGCGCGCCTAGGGCGCGCGACTGTTGGATCTCGCGCTTCGCGCTCGATTATGTATTCACCTCGCGCTACGCGCTCGGGCGTATTTGCATCGCGCTTTACGCTAGGCTCCTCTAGATTTTTGAACTTCGTGTTCGACTTCGATGAAAAGAAAAAGTTTGTTTGCAAATATTATAAAATTATCAAAACCTCTACATATTAAGCGATTGTTAAATTTGCTTTTATTTTAGACTGAAAATGAACTTTATTTACTCAAGGTTCTATCGACCTTAAGGAACACATTCTCATCCAGACACTCGCGCTTCGCGCTCTATATTTGATTTGAAAATCATTTGAACCGTATGATAGAAACAAAAAAGTTTGAGCGCACTTACGGCGTGCGATTTGGTAAATACACTGAGCGCGCACTTTGTGCTTCGTGTTATATGTTCTTCATATACAAATTACTAAATTTGTATTTGATTTCAAATGAAAAGTAATGATATAATTCAGGCATTGTTTTTTCAAAAATTTGATTTTTTTTACTGTCAATGTTATTT
>CAKNYM010051665.1:153298-169572 GCA_932195095.1 Andricus curvator | reverse complement strand
GGAAATCCAAAAAATCACAATAATTACAAAAATTCAAAAGAGTTCCAATAATTCAAAAGAACTCCAAGATTCAAAAGAATGTCATGAATTCCAAGATACAAAAATGCACAAAAATTTCACGAATACACAAGACTTCAAAAGAATTCACAAAAATTTAGAAGAATTAAAAAAGGTTTCAAGAATTTAAAAGATTTCCAATAATTCAAAGGAGTTCCAAGAATTCAAAATAATTCATAAGAAATCAAAATAATAAAACAAATTAACAAAAATGCAATCGAATTAAGTAGAATTAAAATTAATTCAGAAAAACTCAAGTAGAACTCAATTGATTCCAAACAATTGAAAGAGTTAATACAAATTTAATCGAATTCAGTAGAACTGAAATTAATTTAGTAGAATTGAAATTAACACAGTCAAAATATCTCAAAATAAGATGAAATTTTGACCGTTTAACATAATGAGCAATTTCAACTAAAACTTCAATTGAATTCAGCATTTACTATGTGCGTCACTTACACAACTGCAAAGCCTAAGAATGTGTTCCGTATACGTATGTTATTATTATATAGCCATAAATTAAAAAACGCTTCACTTGGTGGCGCTAATAGAATGCACGTTGACTAGTGTAACTGACACATAGAATGTAGCTGTATGTGTTACGCACATTGTCAATAATTTTAATGAATTCAGAAGAATTCAAGGAAATTCCAAAGAATTAAAAAAATTCAAGCAAATTCGCAGAAATTCAAAAGAATTCAAAGGAATCTATAAAATGTACAAACATTCAATGGAATCAGCTACTGTCTGCTTTTTTATTAGACATTTTTAATTAATCTAGATTTATTCGAGAGAACGGTCGTGAGAAATAATAAAAAAAATTAGAATGTAGCAGGCGTTACATTAGTTCTTAGTATTCAAGTAGTCGCTTGAATACAAGGTAAAATATAAATAATTTCAATGAATGCAATGGATTTCAAGAGGATTCAAACAATTCGAAAAAATGTAATTAATTGAGCTTTTGGGTGCAACAACGGTGTTCTTGCATTTCTATAAGTCACTCATATTTCATTTGTTTTGTACACAACTTCATGAAGAAGAAATGAAAAGCAAATGAGAACCCACCAACAATGCATACATGAATTAGTAGTGGTTAACCCCTCGACAATTTCAAATTGGAGAAAAGTTACAAACTAGACAGATTAAAAAAAAATCTTTTAACCTGAATGATTTTTAATCAATTAACATCAGATGATGAATGAGTTTTAATTAACAAACTTACATCTTAAACACTTAAAAAGCCAAATCTTTTGAAAAATTGAACATGATCTTCAAAATTGAAAATTTTCAAATTTACCAATTAGTAAATTAAGCAATTTGAAAATGGAAGACTACGAAAGTAGACAACGTTAAACTTTTTTTTATCGGTAATGAAGCAAAGGGCGGATATTAAAAAGGAAGCATTTTACGAACTCGATTAAAAATCAGAATAAAAAAAGAGTAGACAGTCAAGGGCGTTTCTGGATCAAGGTTCGTTCCTTACCAACAATCAAGAAGACTCTATAGGTGTAGTGGTTCGTGACCGTGCTAAGCTTCTAAAACGTTCTCGGAGGGTCCTGATGACGTCACAGAATAATATTGCGCAATTGTGAGAGCCGAATTCGCGTAAACAGCATCAAGGATATTTATTATGAGAAAAACAAGAATGATTGCTTCCTTACAGATAAACATTTATTTAAAAATGCCTGTCTTTATTTATTTAAAGCGCAATTGATATGAAGGGCTATCACAATAAACAACCTTGAAGCTGTTTACGCAAATTCGGCTCTCACACTTGCGCAATATTATTCTGTGACGTCATCAGGACCCTCCGAAAACATTCTAGAAGCTTAGCGCGGACAAGAACCACTACAGCTATAGAATCTTCTCGGCGTCAGTCAGGTAGGAATCTGGATCCAGAAAGGCCGTTGCCTATCTACTGAAAATCCCTGTTTAGGCAAAAAGCACATGAGCTAGATAGAACCGATTGAGAAAATGCGAACCATCAAAGCCGGTGTATAGCTAAGGTTACCGCCAATGGCGGTGAAGTTGAACGGAGACACCGCGGCGACGAAGCCGTCCATGCCACGGTACCTCATCGAGTTCAGGGTCTCCTTCGGGTTTTCTGAGATTGGTTTGTACTTGAGTGCCTCCTGCAAAAACCAGCTGTGGATCCTGAAGAAGTCAATGAGCTCTGCTGCACTGTCGATTTCAGCCTGAATCGCCGTCTTGCTCTGGCCCAACATCGTTGCTGCGTTCAGTTGTTGCCGGTATTTTCCTGCCATTAGGTCTGCTGCACGTAGCCAAATGTCGATTCGCTTTTCGACTGGAACCCTGTCCCATTCTCGTTGCGTTTTCACTGCTACGTCGATCGTCTTTTTTATCTGGTCCCTGGATGCCTGATAGTATTTTGCTATCTTGCGTTGGTGGTTATGCGGCTGAAAAATAGAAGTTAATAATTAAACTTTAATTTGCCTAAAATTCGGTTGAATTTCGTTCAATCACCGGGTGTCTAGCGATTCTTAGGAACGAAATTCAAGGTCTTTTCCAGGTTTGCCAAGTCAAGAAATCAAGTTTTTCCAGATCATCTTGTTTGTACATCAAAATATAATGAAACAATTGTTTTCTATACATGTCGAAAAATGCGACATTGTATTTTTATTAGACAAACATTTTTAATAAGAGCAGAACCATAAATAAATAGATTTTTATCTTTTTAAGAATATCAAATTTATCATAGAACTTATAAGTAATAGGCAAATTAGAACGTACGGACATCAATTTTGATGCAATTAATAATTTAATTTAGCAGAAATCGAAAAGATATTTTGGATATGGCACAATATGGACTTAATAATATTCAGTTTTTTTTACTGTGCCGTGTTCAATCCTATATAAGAAAACGCGTAACCAGAGCAGAAATTAAAAACGTATAAAATTATTCAAAATATTAAAGTCTGTTTATTGCAATCTGTTAAAGAAATAGTACAATCGTACCAAAAGTGTGTTGAAATCTATTTATATATTCTATAATCAACAAAAGATAAATTATGTCTATTCATTTTTTTTTCTGTTCAACAGCAAGATTTCTTCTTCTAAACGAGCATTTTCTTTTATAATAGCTTAAAAGATTTAAATTTCTCTTCTCATTTTAATAAAAATAAATGTTTATAAGCAAAAAGTAATCAAAATTAAAAGTTCTCATGAACATGTATGCAAATTTTAAAACTCATAATTTTTTAAAACCAAAATTTACTTTTCTGAAACTTAGATTTAAAAAAAAAACAATTTCAAAAATTGGAATCATAGCAATATTGTGCTGTATTCTTTTTTTAAATATTTCATTCTCAGTGTAATGTCTTTAAATTGTTAGATTTTTAGTTTAAGATTTGAAAAAATGAATGATTTGAAATTAAAAAATATTTGATTGGAAGATTTCAAGAATTAAACAACAATTCTAAATAAAGTGTTAAAAATTAAACGATAAAAAATTTTTAAAGTTTAAAATTCTTTACCTTTCATAAGTTTTAATTTGGCAATTCAAAATTAAATCGTTGAATTTTGAAAAATTTAATTAACAATTTGAACATTTGTATTTTTAGAGGATTTAAATTTACTTTCAATAATTAAAATTGTAAAGGGTTTGAATATAAAAAAGTATTAATATCACAGTTCTTGGTAAGTAGAATTTTTTCAGTTTTAAATTAAGTTCGGATTCATTTAATTTTCCACGTTCTGTAGCAGAAATGTTTTCATTTTTAATGTTACCCATTTAAAATTACTTCATTCGAATATATTTTTTAGAATAATTCAATTTTAAAGGTTTATAATTGAACATTTTTCCATTTTTACCCGCGCAAAAAAGGTGAATTTAATTTTTAATCTTAGACAAGATTATACACAGCCATCTGTTAATTAATCGTCTTGAATTAAGAATTATTTAAATTCAAAAGTTTAAAATCATTAAAATTGAATTCCAATCTAAAATTCCTCAATTTTAAAATTGCATTATTTTCGACATTTTAATCTGACATCATTCAATTTCGAGATTTTTCACTTAAAAATAAAATAATTCAATTTTGAACGCTTTGAATATACCATTTTTTAGAATCATTCACAACTTTCAATTTTAATAAAAATAGTTTTAATTATCAACAACTTTAGTTACGTTACAGATTTAGTCGGCGAATCTAAATTTTTTATTTTAAGCAAATTACATGCATGCAAATTTTAAAACTCATAATATTTTTAAACAAAAATGGACTTTTTTGAAAAATGACTCAGGCAATGATTTTAAGTTTATTTGGAAAACTTTCGTAGGACAACATGGAACCATAATTCACTAGAAGATCCCAAAAGCAAAAACTTTTCATTTAATGTTCGTTCAGCTCCAGCGTGGGTTGTGGTTTTTTTTAATTTGTATACTTAAGTATAAATATATTATATAGGTTTTTTGATCATTTTCTATATTTTCAATTGCATTATTTAAATTGTAATAATATTTTTTTTTGTATTCAAAACTTACCACAAACGATTAGTTTTTGCTTTTTCTATTAAAAATTTGAGCTCCTTTTTACATTTTGATCCTGTAATATGAAAAATTTAACTTTAAAACTTTAAACTTTAACTTTAAGATTTTCTATATTTTTCGAAACGAATAGTCAATACCTCTTAAGAACAAAAATGGAAAAATCTGGGATTTACAGGATATTTAAAATTTGAAATTAATGACATTTTTTGTGAAGAAAATTAAATGAGACAATTACTTCAAATTCAAATTTAGTGCTATCGAATAATGAAAGTCAACTTTAATTTGGTTATATCAAATTTTCAGCCCTCAAAATAGCAATTTTTAGCAATTTTCAAAATCGTTAGTTTGAGTCTTTTCGAATACTAAAACAACCCAAGACCAATGATAAATCAACAGAGTTATTCGATTGAGAACTGACTGAAATACCATTTAAATCTCACATTTTTCCGTTCATCTCCCTAAAAGGTATTCATTACAGAAGTCATAAGATTAACATTGTAATTAGAAAATTTGCAATTATTGACATTTTTGTAAGGAAAATTAAATTAACCAAATACTTCAAAATTTAAATTTAGCAGTGGTAAGAAAACCAACTTCAACATAGTCGTATCCAAATGCTAAACCTCAAAATAGCGATTTTTTAACGATTTTCAAAATTTTCGTTTTATGATAAAAAGATCCTGGGACCAACGCGAAATTGATAAAATAATTATATGAAGAACTGATTTAAAAACTCTTTTATTCTCAGATTCTTCTGTTTATCTCCCTAAGAGATCTTCACCTCAAAAAAAAATGGAAAACCAGTCCATTTAAAGAGAAATTTTTCATATTACAGGATTGATAAGTAAAAATAAAGGTCAAATTTGTAATAGATCAAGAGAAAGTTAACCTTAGCGAATGAGATTTATGTTAGTTCAAAAAAACAAAAATAATTTAAATTTAAGTCATGCAATAAAAAAATTTTTTAATTCAACAAAATAGTTTTCGATTGATATTTGAAAATAGTTACTTCTGCTCCTGTCAAATACAAATTTTAATACTGTTGAAAACGCCTGGCTTTGGTTAAATAAAATTTGAAATCAATAAATCTTAAATGTTTGTCAGTTTTATTATATTATGAAAATCTTCTTAACCCTTTAACTGCAACAAAATTCTTAATTAGGTGTGTGAATTTGGCAACATTCCTTTCTTCGAGTTCTGCAAATTATCAAATCGACATTGCGGAAAAAAGCGATAACAATGCTTTCGAAATTTTCGTGACACATCTATTTTTTAGAAAAAGATTGCAAATAATTGGAAATACAAAAAAAAATTAATTTAAAAAGAATTATGTGTTGTTAAATATTCTTCCATTTTGACTTCCGGGAACCAACAATGGTATTAATAAAGGAAAAAACCTTTTCGTTTCGACTTCTCGCAGACAATTTTATTTATTATTATTTATTAGAAAACTATCTGGACGAAATCGAAGCGAAAAGGTTTTAATTTTTATTAATACAATCTTTTTGTAATTATCAACATTTAGAATCATACAAACGCTCCTTAGTGTCTTTTATTTAAATTCCCAAACTGTCAAATGGCTATCTCATTTCGTTAGTTATAATTCTTAGTTGAAACGTTTCGGTCACTGTTTGGACCCTCATCGGTCAAAAAAACATTTATTACATCTGTGAAAAGGCATATAAAGAAGGTAGAAGAAATTTATAAATAAAATAAATAATAATAGATGAAAGTTGATCAAAATTTTAAGTAGAAGAAAGGTTGTCTCATAAAAAGAGAATCTATATCACGAGGAAATAAAAATGACTTGTTTCGCAACGTGGTAGACGTAAGAGTCGTTAAGGTGCTTCAAACAAGTCGGTTTTTAGAATAATCCAAAATACGGCTACAAGGATGAATTGTTTGATGTAATATGTTTACCACATAATCTAAAGGCTTGTACATGTGCATGACTAGAGCCCTTTTTTCGAAAAATGCTTTTTTGTTTTGTTTTGTTAATTGAAAATATGCTGTAATTTTCTGCGCCTGAAAACGGGCAACGCACCACTGGGAGTGTACCCATGGTGAACCGAAAACAGGCGCTCACCGTTTTAAAGTGTGTTTCAATTAACAAACAAAAAACCAACAAGAGCATTTTTCGAAAAAGAGCTCTTGTCATGCACATGTATAAGCCTTCACACTATGTGGTAAAAATATTACATCAAACAATTCATCCATGTAGCCGTATTTTGTATTATTCAGAAACCGACTCGTTTGAAGCACCTTAAACAAAAACTGTCGGTAAGGTAGGAATCGGGTAAGTTTGACATTGGCTTGAATGGCAGAAGAAAATCATCCTCACCATGACTTGATATGCATAATTTTCGGTTCTCAGTTCCTGATCTCCAATGACAAGTGGAACGTCTTCGCATTCGCTGCTCATTTTATCCAGTGCCTTTTCTAATTCTGCACGTTCTTTGCTGCCTTTTTTGTAAGTTAGAATGGGCTCGTTCTTCAAAGGAAATGCCTTTGTTTTTACTACTGGCACTAAGGAACCCAGCCATCGTGCCCCAACTCTGTTAAACAGACAAAAACATCAAACAATTAAGGGAGTTTTCACAAATTTCGAACTATTCTAGAATGTTCCAGAATATTCTATAGAATTAAAGCGAATACTGAAACCCATTTCTACGGGTTCTATAGGACAAGTATGAAATAGTAAATTATCAATAAGCAATATAAAAAATATTTAAACCATATGTACTTTGATTTGTATTTTTTGTGGGATCGCCTTCTTGCATAATTAATATCAATTTGATATTAATACAAAATTGTTGTATTTTATATTACATCTATTATCTAAAATAAAATAAATGAATAGCAAGGACAATATTTGTCATGACTGATGAAAAATGATATATTAACTTCAAATTAAAATTGTTCAAAATTGTACATTTTATTTTTGAAGTCTAAATATTTTTGTTTAAAATAAACGATTTCCGGTAAATAAAGCTAAGATAACATGTCATCGTGCAAATGATGTACAGATTTTTTGAAATGTATATTTTTGTTAAAAGCACAAACATTTTTTAAATCACCAATTGCCCTTGAAAAATGTTAACATAAAAAATTGTTCAAAAATTGTCTATTTTTATTCTTTCTATTGTAAATCTCCTTTAACATCTATACCGATTTCTGATAAAAAATGCAAACCTAACCTAAAATTCTTCAAAAATTTGTTATCTTTGAAATCCAATGATTGTTCATTTAAAATGTCGATTTCTGGTATAAAACAACAAGATAACCTAAAATTGTGCCAAAATCGTAAATTTACTTTTAAATTTAATGATTTTAAAATTAAAAATACCAATTTTCGACGACAAACACTAACACGACATATCAAAACATTATTCAGAATTCTAAATTTTCTTTCAAATGTAATTTTTTTTGTTAAAAATAACCGATTTTCGGTGATACACGTTAACATGACCTAAAATTGTTTAAAAATTACGAATCTGCTTTCAAAATATTTCAAAGAATTTGAAATTTTTTAAAGTATTTAAAAATATTCCAAGGAACTTTCCATTGATTTCAATAATTTGTAGGGATTTCAAAGGATTTTAAAGATTTTTCGTATCTTTAAAGATTCCAAGGAATTTTCAATATATTTTAATAATATCATAGGATTTCAAAGGATTTAAAAGATTTTACAGTATTATAAAATATTGTAATAAACATATATATTTCCCACGAAAAACACTAACCTAATCCAAAATTGTTCAAAATTGTAAATCTCGTTCAAATTATAATTAAGTTTGTTAAAAAAAGAAATCAATGTAAAACAACAATGTAACCTACAATTGTAAATTTTATTATTTAAGAAAATCGTTAAATTTGAATCTAATGATTTTTGTATTAAAATACGCACTGTCTATGGTTACGGAATTTTCCGTAACTCTAGCCCCTTTTCCCGCTGCACACGAGTTGCGGTCTATGGTCGAAATCCACAGGGGGCATTTCTGAAGTTGCGGGCTCGGATCAGTGCCAGGGACCTTTCCCCTCCGATCCTTCTTTCCCTCTCCACTTGAGGCTTCCTTCATTCCCTTCGGCCCCTTTATGTATTGTCAATAACTATTATTCTTATATATATATATATATAATGATATTGTTATATATTGCATAATGTTATATATTATTATATAATATATATATAATATATATATAATGATGAGATTAGCAACATATTTCCCTTACGCTTCTACAATATTTATTTCACTTTATTTTATATAACTACAATCCTATTAAATATTACAAATAGTCGTCAAATTAAAAGTAAAATCTATAAGGGTAAAAAGTTGCGCGAAACTTTACGAACAAATTCTAATCTAGTTATGAAACCTATTTCGAAAATTAACATCTCATCAATAAGAGATTGCTCTTTTTCTATATTTTCTTTTCTCTTTTTGCCCTTGCTTTTCATTTTTATGTAGGCACTCGTTTGGACTTCTAACAAAGCTTCGACCAAATTATAAATGTTTGGGTTAGCACTTCTAAACTTCTCTACTGCCCTGAGTTCGTCGCACGGGTGGGGGAAGAGAGCTCGGAACGCAACTTCTCCGACCTAAAGTGACCGCGGCTTGGAAATGAAGGGTTTTCTGACCGCGGACCGCAATTCGAGTGCAGCCCCTTTTCCAACTGGTTCAGGGTTAACGTTACGGAAAATTCCGTAACCATAGGCAGTGCATCAATTTTCCACGAAATTGGTATTTTTAACTTGGGTTTTCTAGATTTCGTTTTTAGGAAATATTGTAAAATGTTATTATTAAAAAAAAAAATCTTTAAACTTAAATCTAATGGTTTCTGTTTAAAAATGCGAATTTTGGATGAAATTGGTATTTTTAACTTGGTTTTTCTAGATTTCGTATTTCAGCAATTATTGTAGAATTGTATTATTAAAAAAAATCGTTTAACCTAAATCTAATGGTTTCTGTTTCAAAATACGAATTTTCGACGAAATTGGTATTTTTAACTTGGGTTTTATAATTTTCGTATTTTAGCAATTATAAGATAGTTAGAATAGTAACTTATAAACTGGTATTTCTATCTCGACACAATAGAAAATACGAATTTTCGGTAAAAAAAATCTAAATTAACCGCAAATCGAAAGTTGTTCAAAAATTTCGTACCTTTGAAATCGAATAATTTTTTACTCAAAATACCACTTTGCCGGCGGAAAAGAAGTATATAATCTAAAATTGTTTACAATTGTAAATTTTATTTGAAATCTAATTATTTTCGTTTAAAGGAACCTTTTGTTTATTGATTTTTCTTTTAAATGCCAATTTCAGGTGAAAAACGCTGATACAACCTAAAATTTTTGGAAATAGTACATCTTTTTCGAAACTTAATGATTTTACATTAAAATTCTTCTTCAAAAATACTAATTTCCAATGAAAAACACTATCGTAAAACATATAGAATATTTTCAATAATCTATTATATAATTTAACATTTTTTAATTAACCGCCAAACGGTACTAGAAAGCACGAATGTTTCTCGATTCGCATAAAGTTTTTTATTATGGTTTTTTTTATCAAAAGGGATCACTTCTAGATTTATTTTTAAACATTTTAAATTGATATAAACCAACTTTAAGTAATGCAAAGCCAATCAGGTTTTAAACAACAATGATTGCGATAGTTTATACTGGTATTTCTCTTTAAGTTTTCAAGTGTGCATTCTTTATTTAACTTACTAATATTTTTATATTTTTTATAGAACGCATTTAAAAATAAAAAATAAATTTTAATTAATGTAATCTATTCTTTTAACTTTAATTCGAAATGTGTAAAAACGTATAAGATTCTAAATATAATTTTTTTCAATCTAAACTCAAAAATAAAGTAGTAGCCTCTTTAACCAGCTAATTTGTATGTTATTGTAGGAATAGGAAGTGCGCCCAAGCCTGACATTGAACGAGATACAAATTTAACAGCTTACTAAAGATTAAAATTATCAGCAAGTAAGTATTGACTCTCAAGACTTTACATGAGATAGGATCTACAAATAATCGTGGGAATTTTCTCAAGAGTGTAATCCACATTCTACATGGTGTCTTCAATATTCTCGAACTAAATTAAAACACTACTTACACATTACACGCAAAATTAATTGTACTTTCCAACATTTTTTGGTCGTAACATTTATTTTTCCCAATTATAATTTGTCAGAATATTCATTTGACTAAATTACCTTGTTTCCTCATTTTTATTTTGCCGAATAAACATTTGACGTAATTTTCATATCATTGAGGCCCGGCCTCCCACTTATTTTTCATAATGCATTATATATTTTATTTGTTAAGTTTCACAGTTTTT
This sequence comes from Andricus curvator, assembly GCA_932195095.1. Taxonomy (NCBI): domain Eukaryota; kingdom Metazoa; phylum Arthropoda; class Insecta; order Hymenoptera; family Cynipidae; genus Andricus; species Andricus curvator. The sequence continues at coordinate 158,649 of CAKNYM010051665.1, read as the reverse complement.
CCAGAATTTAAAGACTATTGAATGAGTTCGCAGTTCACTTAGGGGTAATGGTGTTACAGATGGTATAAAAGTCGCTTTCGTCGATCTCAGTTTTTTGTGATACTTAATTTTCAGAGTTTTTTCCATGTTATAATCATATTCTTGTTATTATTAATATTATTTTATAACTCAAATGTACATCCTTTTTAGGCATTTGTGTACAGAGAATCCAGTCATACTAAATGTATATAAATTCCAGAATAAATTTTAGGAGCGCTCACATTCGCCTGAAAATTTGGTCAGGGAAGTGGAAAACTGCAGTAAAAAACTCCCTAGGGCATCCGGTTACCGACAGGGGAGTTTAGATGCAAATATTCGACAGCATCAAGTACCCACATCCATACCTCCAGCTTAACAGTAGTTACACGCAGTGAAAACACGACTAAGCGAGAATCACGAATGGTCACCCATCCGAACACTAACCACCGTCGGTATTATTATTAATAATATAATAGTAATAATAATAATTCTCAACATATTATCTTTCGTTGAGAATATGAAACCGTTTTTACATATATGATATTTTCAACCCCCCCCCCCCCTCTAGGTCAATAACTCAGGGCCTACCCACTTATTTTTGGACAAACTCAGATCTGAACAATTTGGCATAATTTTTCTGTCATCGAATTTTGAAAAAATTAAAATAATGCACAATAGTAATCCGAAAAAAATAAAAATTATATGACATTTCGAATTATGGCAAAGGGAAATCATAAAAATTAAAGCAAATGGTATTAAATACAATATTTAAATTCAGGCACCGGATGCAAAAAGGAGATATAGAATATTATTTCGCTGAGCTGGCCGCTTGGATTTGTTTGAGCTACGTTCACCCCCCCCCCTCCCTCTCATAACGAAATAATCAGGGCGGCCACTATTTTTTTAATTTTCATCTCCCGGCTTTCTCCCAGTAAATATTCGTGATTTCTCCCAGTTTAGAAAAAAAATTAACTCTCTTTACGAAACCCAAGTTTCTTCATGATCAATTGCGGACGTCGATAAGCATCAGCAAACCTTTTCGCAAGAAATCGCACACTAGCAGTAAGTCCATTCGCGCAAATCGCACGTTCACGTCTCTGGATTTTTATTTCCTAACATGAAAAATATGCAAATTTAAAAATTCATTATTAAACAAATTTTCTAATATTGTGTTTTAAATATTTTTGAAACAATAATTGAGCTGCCGGATCGAATAAGGGCACATAAAATTATTTCGCCGAGAGTGGGAAGGCCCCTGGAGGTTTTCTGGAACATTTTCGAAATTTAATTTTTAAAGACTATATATAGATGTAGAATTTCATTGCGCATCTTTTTTTCCACTGGCAAAAAGTTGTAGATTTTTTAGTTTTCTAATTAAAGCCAAAAAACTGACTTTTTTGAAAAAATCGATTTTAATTCGTTTTTCACTTCAACTCGTGCTCAGTCAGTCAGTTTTTGTAATTTTTGGATAAAATTTTCAGGGAATGTAGCTCAAAATGTCCTTTGTCTGATACAATAAAAGGAATTCAAAAATTTATTTAACAAAAATTGTTAATAATTTTTTTCTGATGCTTGGCGCACATTAGACTTCTCTAACTTACAGCGTTTCGTTTATCGAGCCAATTTTCAGCAACAAAAAACTTCAAGCGGGAAAGTTGTTAAAAACAATACGAGGAAGTTTTCTGGAAAATTTTAGCCCAATCGAACTGATATTTAAGAAATTAATAATGTGTCAAGTCACTAGCGGCTATGCGGTTCGCGCGTGGACTGTAGCGAGAGTCTCAGATCCGATTCTTAATACAGTTCACCGGCGCCACAAATAAAAACTAATCAAGAAATCAGGTAATATCAAAGTATTATGAATCATTAAATAAATACATAACATTGTATTAAAATAATTTATTTCAATTGAAAATCTTTTTCCGTTATTTAATTAATATTACAATAATTGAAAAATATATAAACGTCTTTAATATAAATATTATGCTTTCTGAACTTTTGATTACTAATGAGATCCTTGTTCAAATTTTTTTAGATTATTAATATTACAATACGAACCAAAAACAAGTGCACTTTCTCGACCTTTCACTTTTGTCAATTCCACGAATTTGAAGCATTAAAAAATTCGCGGAATTAGGAATCCGGTGAATCCCAACTATTAGATGTTTATGTTTTGTTTTACTTTTGCACAGTTCGTCGCAAAAATAGAACCAATATGAAATGAATACATTATTTTACATTATGCACATTCATTTATTTATTCATTCATAATACTTTTATATTACCTGATTTCTTGATTAGTTTTCATTTTTGGCGCCGGTGAACTGTATTAAGACTCGGATCTGAGACTCTCGCTACAGTCCGCGCGCGAGTCGTATAGCCGCTGGCGACTTGAGACATTAATAAATTCTTAAATATCAGTTCCATTGGGCTAAAATTTTCCAGAAAACTTCTTTGTACTGTTGCTAACAACTTTCTCGCTGGAAGTTTTTTGTTGCTGAAAATTCGCTCGATAAACGAAACGCTGGAAGTTAGAGAATTCCAATGTGCGCCAAGCATCAGAAAAAAATTATTAACAATTTTTTTTAAATAAATTTTTCAATTTATTTTGTTGTATCAGTCAAAGGACATTTTGAGCTACATACCCTGAAAATTTTATTTAAAAATTCCAAAAACTGACTGACTGAGCACGAGTTGAAGTGAAAAACGAATTAAAATAGATTTTTTCAAAAAAGTCAGTTTTTTGGCTTTAATTAGAAAACCAAAAAAGCTAAAACTTTTTGCCTGGGGGAAAAATGATGCGCAATGAAATTCTACATCTAGATATAGTCTTTAAAAATTGAAATTAGAAAATTTTTCAGAAAGCCTCCAGAGGTCTTCCCACTCTCGGCGAAATAATTTTATGTGCCCTTATTCGATCCGGCAGCTCAATTACTAATTTCGAATTGAAAGCGTCTGAAATGGAAAAAAAATTATATTGCACCATTTTAGACAATTTAATTAGAAAAAGGAGTTAAACTCTATGTTTTCTAAGTCGAAGCGGTAAAAATTAAACAATTTTATTTTGAACTGAAGAATCACGAAATTGAATGATTGTAGAATAAAATTTCGAAAAAAGGACAATGTCAAAACGTTAAAAATTGAATAATTTAAGATTATAATTTTGGAAATTACGTCATTTAAAATTCAGAGGACTTGAAATTGTATTGTTTATAAATAAATGCGTTCAAAATTAAATAATAAAAAAACTTTTCAGATTGATTAAATTGAAATTCAAATCGAATAAAATTTGACAATTTAATAGTAAAAACTAAATTGAATCTTTCAAAGTCAAGGCTTCTAAGATTCTACAATGTTTCATTTTTATTACACAACAAAGTTATAATTTAACATTAAAGCTGATTAGACAAATTTTTCTAGACTCAAAAAATGAATTGAATTATTCTTAAAAAAATTTGAAAATAGTAATTTTAAATGGGAAACATTAAAAATGACAAAACTTCTACTACGGAACACTGAAAACGAATGCGAACTTCATTTAAAACTGAAAAAGAATTTAGTCACCAAAAATTGTGATACTAAAACTTTTTTATACTCAAACCCTTTAAAATTTCAATTATTGGAAGTAAATTTGAATCGCTTGAAATTGCTAAAATTTTGCTAAAAAATATTATTATTATTCCATTAAAGCGTGACGCACTCGGCGAGGAAGGGAGTAATGTGAGGAAAGAGGTATTGATTTTTTAGATTGATCTAGAATTCTCGTGTTATTTATTTAAATAATACGTTCGTTCCGCAACACTGCTCCGACCCAGGTTGCCGATCAATCTCTCTAGCGATCACCCCAAGTGAAGAGCCTTACAGGGTCGTCATGTGAAGCTCCCCACTCGGGCCCATTAGTATCCTAGACTTTCCAAAATTCACCCCATTCAATTTTAATTGCAAAATTAAAACCTATGAAAGGGAAAAATTAAGAATTTAGCGTTTAACATGAAAATTCAGAACTATAAAATTGTAACCATTTAAAATTACCGAAATTATTCATTTACTGATGTATCAATTTCAGACAGTTTAATTTTTATCTTTTTTTATTTTAAACACAATTTGTAAATTTTCAAATATTCCTTTAGAATTATTATTCATTCTTGAAATTTGACATTCAAATATTTTTCACTCTGAAATTATTTATTTGTTTAAATCTTTAACTAAAATTAAATTAAATTAAAATTAAAATAAAGAATACAAAACAAGATTGCTGTAATATAATTCCATTTTTTGAAATTGTACAATTTTAAGCTTTTCAATTCGAAATTGCTTTATATTTACGCCTAAAATTATTAAATTCAGAACTGAGTATCAAGGCTTTTAATATGCAATTTTCAAATATTTATTAGCGGAATGGTCCTAACGTTTTGAACATTTGAATTTGAAACTACAATATTGTGAAATTTTAAATTCGAAACGTCCAAAAATTAATTCAAGAAAAAAACTTTAGTTTTAAGGCCTGAAAGATTAAACTGTTACAGAATTGCGCATTCAAAACTATAATTTAAAATTAAAATGATAGAAATTTTAAAGACAATAAATATATTATTAATAAGTATCATATCATATGCAGTATCAAGTGACATTGAAAACACGACTGGACAGATTTTATTACTAAACAATGTGATTTCTATCCAAAAAAATCACTCTCATTTTCACCGTTCAAAATTGCAGAATTTTAAATATTGTGAACCGTCAAAGTTTAATTATTCTAAACACTTTGAAAAGTATACGCTTTGAAATAGGAAACTTTCAAAAATTACAAAACGCGCGAATTATGAAATACGCAAAATCTCCCGAAGTAGTATTTCTCTCCCGGTGCAAGTTTTTCCCGGCTTTCTCCCGATTCCCCTGGGTGGGTGGCCACCCTGATCATTATTTATTTCCCTGTTGCATATCCGGTCGCTCAATTCGAATTGCATGCACGGAATTCTCAAATTAAAGCTTCCCTAATTTAAACTTCAGAGACACCCGTTATATTGTATCGGTACCGATTGAGAAAATGAAGCCTGGAAGATAACTACTGTTTACAAATACTCCATCAATACTCTGATCTCTAAACAGGAACAGGTGTCTCAAAAGATAATCTCGCAAACTAAAGTTGCAGTAAAAGGAGCCCTTCAGAAACTACGTAACACTGCTAGTAGATGGAGGGGGGGGGGGGCAGGATGTGACATCACACGTAGAAAATATAAATGTGTATACAAATTTTTTGAAATGCTTGCAAAAAAATCAAAGAACAAATTTGGACTTAAAAGGGGGGAGGGGCTGGTATTTCACGTCGCCGG
>CAKNYM010051665.1:67790-153198 GCA_932195095.1 Andricus curvator | reverse complement strand
AGTCAAGCTTTATGTGAGGGTCCGTGACGAAGAAGGGGAGGGGCGGAAAAAAATAGCCTAATGAGCTATTTGTACCAAAAATTCGGTAAAAATAGTCCCTTTTCCAGATCACGCTTTTCGTATCGAAAAAATCTGGCTATTCGTAAAGAAATTTCGTTACACGTAGCCAAGGCCTTTTCAAAAATATAAATTATTTCGATAATAAATTCTCGATTTCTAGAAATGATTAAATATGCCAATATTTGACAACGAATTAAATATTAATATACGAAATGTACATTTTTTCCTTTAGTATAGTGCAAAAAAAAATTTTTTTTTTTTAGTTTATCGAGCCAACTTTTGTCGAAAATAGCTTTTGGCAAAAGTCTAATCAACAGAGTCGAAGTTATTTACGACCTATGTCTGTCTTAAACCTATGAATCATATAACTCATATCATTATGTAACTGCATGTCTTCGCTGACCCAGGGTATTCGTTATCACCAAGAGATCAAATTATGACAAATTAGTGCAATCGACTAGGTCAATAATCTTTACTTTACTCGAGCAAACACATTGAGGTTTATCAGTTTAGTGACCGTAAAATATTATCAATGCCAATGTTCTTCTTGAAAATCGGTCAATTACATTTGGCCGTGGCTACGGGTACCGAAATTTCGGTATCATATTTGCAGTACTTTCTAAGGGGCCGTTCAAAAAATACGAAACGATTTTTTTTACAATTACCCCCCCCCCCCGTCCAAAAAAGAGCTTATACTTTTTGAATGGCGCCTAACTGAAAATATAAATTTCGATAATTCCAATATTTTTCTTAGTAAATATAATCTCTACTTAAAGAAATAGTTCTATAAAATAATTAAAAATATACTATTTCAGTACTTCAGTATATTGTTTGGACATTCAAAATATGTAAGATTGAATTTGCACCTAAAATTCACTTCAAAAATTCAAATTACAGAGTTGGTTTATATACATTTTAATTTAACATTCATCTTTAAATGTTTCTAGTTTAGAAAATTTTAGTTAAATGCTCCCTAAAATCTTAGAAATCATCGCCTTTTCAATTCTAAAGTATAATCCTTCTAAATGTTAAAAATGAAGAAACTATGTCTTCATTCTAGGTTTAAGAATGTAGAAAAAGTAACTAGTCCCTGAGTTTTAGTTAATCAAAAATCTGACATCTGAAAGCTTTTTGAAATTGTCAAATTTTTAATGTTTAAATTTATTCTACTTGAAATGCTTGGAATTTAAAAGTAGTCAACTACTAAGAACTTATTTAAAATTACTTTCAACTTCAAGATTGAAAATTTTCCAAATTTTAGTTTTTCAATTTGTACTATTTTGCAAACGATTTTCTTTACATACATTTAAAAAAATTTAAGGCGCTGAAATTAAAATTCTCAAGTTTTGAATGCTTTGAAACTACAAATTAAGAGATTTAATAATTGTCAATTTCAAATTCAAACGTTTGAACGTTCGAAATTTGAAGCTATCAACAATGAACGATTTTAATTTCGAAGGCTTCAAACTTAAATAAATAAATAATTTTTAATTTGAAATGCTTATCATATTATACTAATTTAAAGCCTTACAAATGAAACAATTTTAAATGCTTTAAAAATTGAAAGAAGTTAGAATTAGGACTTCAAAAAAGAGTGAGTCGAAGCTTTCTAAATTTAAAAATTGTTAAAATTTGAAAGGAATCGATTTACACCGTTAACAACAAAAAAATATCAAAAGAAAAAATCGAATTATAATTAAAATTAAATTCGGTCTTTAGCGTTTCAAATTAAAAGTTTAATAACGAATTTTTTGAAATTTGAAACAGAAAATTAAACTCATGGTCAAAGGAAAAAACAAATATTCTTATTAAAAACCTAAAGAACCAAAAAAAACAAAGAGTGAAGAAAAAGGTAATATCCAAATATTCTTCCTTTTTTTCGAACCGTGCCTAAATTACGTAAAGTCTTATGGGTGAGTGGAGGGGGTGGTGAACGATTTTTCTATGCTCTCTTAAAGAAGGGGGGGGGTAGTGAAAATAATTTCTTAGATAAGATATATTCACCTACCTAAATCACTAAAAGAAAAATTTTAACAATAGGGTCATGCAAAAAAATTTGGTTTGCCTTATAGTTAAGTTTTTTATAAACTTTAACTCCCGAACAATTTAAATGTGATATTAAAACAAGAATTTATGATAATTTATTAAAAAGTGACAAATTTCAACCAGAAATGACGATTTTTTAAACGAAACATGTAGCGACCTCACCGATTGCAACGCGTGGTGTGACGTCACACCTTGATATCTTGGTTTTATTTATCGTAATAATAAAAAAATCCAAAATTCAACGATTGAAAATGACGCAAAATATGGGAAAAAGTCTCAAAGAGGAATTATAGCATTTAAATTTAAAACGTCCTATAACATTTCTCATAACCATTTTTCGATAGGACTTGTCATTTCGGTTTTGTTCATCAAAAATCCTATGGAAAAAATAGAAAATTCAAATTTTGAGCCAAACGACGTGAGACACGTAAAAAAGTTCTAAAGATGAATTGCAACTTTTGAAAAGTCATTCCTTTTAACCATTTTTTGATAGGACTTGTCATTTTGTTTTTAATTATCGAAAATACTATGAAAAAATCCGAAATTCAAATTTTGAACTAAACGACGCAAAATACTGGAAAAGGTATTAAAAAGCAATTATAGCTTTGAAAAAGTCCTACAAAATTTAAAAAAATCATTTTTCGAAAGAACTCGTCATTTTGGTTTTATTTATCGAAAATACTATGAAAAAAAATCGAAAATTCAAATTTTGAGCCAAACGATGCGAAATATGAGGAAAAGTTTTTGGAGGAATTGTAGTGTTTAAAAATTCCTACAATATTTTTTTGACAGAACTCCTCGTTTTTAATTGACTGAAATTGATATGTAAAAATCGAAAATTCCTATATATTACGCCAAAAGACACGAGATACGTAAAAAGCCTAAAAGAAGACGTGTATGAGTTTTTGTTTTAACCATAAAAAATTCTATGAAAAAAACTTATTTTTAGCATAACAACGAGAGATAATGAAGGTCGGGCAGATTTTTTATAGAAAATTTATATTTTTTTGTTGAAAATTCGCTTGTTTTTTTTGTATAAATTTAATCCTTTGGGTTTAAAATTCAACTATTTGGTTGAAAAATGTAGTTTGTTGAAAATTCGTCTTTTTGGTAGAAACTTAATCTTTTTGGTTAAAAATGCAACAGTTTGGTTGAAAACTAATCTATTTTAGTTGAGCATTAAACTGGTTGGTTGAAAATACGTCTTTTTTATTGAAATGAACTGTTCTAAACTTAAACTTTAAATCTGTTTTGGTTGAAATATCAACTATTACATTTTTCGTTGAAAATTTAAATTCAAAATTTTTAACTGGAAATTCAACTATTCCATTTTTGGTAGAAAATTATTCCTTTTTAGTTGAAACTTCAACTATTTCGGCGGTCGAAAATTAAACTATTTTTTATTTAAATAAACATTTTTTTAGTTGAAATATTAACTATTACAATATTCGTTAAAAATTCATCTTTTAGGTTGAAAATTCAACTACTTTGTAGAAAATCCGTTTTCTTTTGGTTAAAAATTCAAATGTTTGGTTGAAATTGAACTTTTTTGTTGAAAATTAATTTGCCGAAAACTCGTTTTGTTCGCTGGAAAATTCAATAATTTCTATTTTCTAGTGAAAATTAATCTTCTTGGTTGAAAATTTTTGAATTTTGTTAAAATTTTTTATTTTTTTAGTAGAAAATCAATCTTCCTGGTTGAAAATTCAACTATATGGTTAAAAATTGACGAATTTTGTTGAAAATTCAGATTTTTTAGTAGAAAATCAATCCTCTTGGTTGAAAATTCAACTACTTAGTTGAAACATTAAGTATTTTGTAAGAAGCCCGTCTCTTTGAAAATTCAACATTTTGGATGTATTTTTTTTTCTTTATTGGCTGAAAAAGCTTTCTTGGTTGAAAATTCGTCTTTTTTGGTTCAATTCAACTGTTTCTGATTTAAAATGAAAATCTTTCCTTGGCTGAAACATGAACTATTACATTGTTTGTTGTGAATTCATCTTTTTTGGTTGAAAGTTCAACTACTCATAAGTAACAGTAAGATTTTACCAAATCCCCCTCCCCTAAATCGTCTTACGTGATGTTTGGATAACCCCTACATAAATTCATGAAAAAATTGTAGACGGTAAAAATACGTAAGATCTCGCCTTTATTTATTCTTCTTTATCGAAATTTACAAAAAGTAAATCTCTAGTTATATTCTATTCTAAACACATACTAAATATAAAATATTGTTAACTAAGGTTTTCATTTGCAACTTGTACGTACAATTTTGATCTACTTAAATTTTAATTCGAAAGGGTTGGGTAAAATTTGTTTAAATTTCTTATAAAAGTGGAATAAGTGATTTAAAAAAAAACGCTGTGTGGGTTGTGAATATGAATAATAAGTACAAAATTGAAATGTACATTTATTAAATTATTTTGATTATAAAGTTGATATTAATTTAATGGAAAGACTACAATTCGAGCGGAATTTCAAATATCGAAACAGATTCGAAACTAAATTCGTTGCAGCTATTGCAAAAAAACAGGTCCAAAAGATGCGAAACTAAATCCGTTACAGCTATTGCAAAAAAACAGGTCCAAAATATTCGAAACTAAATCCGTTACAGCTATTGCAAAAAAACAAGTCAAAAAAGTCGATTGTCATCGATTTTCAAGGACACAGAGGTTATTGTCTCGAAAAATAACAATAAACTTACAATTAGACTTCCGGACCTCGCGACCTGTTTTTATAATACACGACCTTACAATCCATAATAAAACATAACCTCGTCATACGATCTAAAAATAACTCAAAAATGTCCTCTTTTCGCAAAAATACTCTGCTCATTTTTGGGACATCGAGACCAGCTGATTCCGCGAGTGGAAAATTACCGAAGAATCCAATGTTGCCGGATTGCGTGAATCGTTTTCGGCAATACAATTTTAATTTTTAGCCAAACATTTCAAATGTTTCAAGCGATTCCTGAAAATATGGAACCTCTAATAATCACTAACCATACCCAACATTTTCCACCGATCTGAAATGACTTCTGTTTCGCAAATAATTTTTTGCTTCGTTTCACAACATTCATATGGAATTTAGACACCTCTCAGGTGACATTTCCGCAACAATGAGAAGGATGAAATCAAGCCAGAATAAAATAGAAACAGAGAGGGAACGGCAGAACGATTTGTGGTTATTTAATTTAATTATCGCCTCCGGAAGAGTTGTTAAAAATATATTGTTTGCGAAAGGCACGAAACACGCCCGATGTGTGTCAAGGGAAGAATCGATATTTAGGAACATTTCCTGGGTATGCGATGCCGGTATGGGAAGATTAATAGAGGTACTCACTTTTGAGAGTTGGCTAGCAACGACTGTCGACAGAAACTCAACATGATTTTCGGAGATATTTTTTCAGAGATGGAGAATCAAAAATGAACACCTGGAAACTCAGCTTACGCCACGAAACACGAGAGACGTCGGTCACCATTAGACAATTTTCTACACTGTGTGTTGAGTTGATCAGATGAAGTCAGATGTATTCCTGCTCAGTCACGTAGGAAGTATAAGTAGTGCCCCGATCGAGGCGCCCGTAATGGGCAAATATTTGCTATTCAAATAAGGGTGACTACTGACCAGCAGGGTGGTCCAAAAATGCATTGGAAGTTTTACGTTTCATGCTTGCATATCGCCCCAAAATTTGTTCAAATCCACACAAAAATAAATCCGTTTTTTTTTTGTTAATGATATTTGGAGGTTCCACAAGCCCCGAGTGGTTAATTACTATCCTGCAATCTGGTATATACAATCTCTCTGCAATCGTATGCAAACTCATGCACTCCTTTTGCAATTCCATGCAATCTTTCACAATACCTGGTAATCCCCCTTCTCTACAAAATATTCATGTAATGAATTTCTTATAATTTTTTCGCGATTCTTCAAAAATCATTATAGAAAATGAAAAAAAAAAGAAGAGGAAGTACAAACGAATGATTCCGAAGGATATCAACAAATTTCGAGAAACTTTCACGGATTTTAAGGCCATGTAAGCGTAACCTCAAATTTTTTTTTCATATTTTTTTCAAAACCAACTTACGTTCACATGAAACGCGATATCGAGTTGAAAATTTGGGAAACTAAATATGAAGCACTAAGAAACGCGTGTCTGGTCCTAAATTTTTATAAATTAAATTATTAAATTAAAAAAAAAATTACAATTTTTTTTTATATTTATATAAAAAAAAAATTGTAATTTTTTTTCATATTTGCTTCATATTTAGTTTCCCAAATCTGAAAAAACTTTTGAAGTCACGCTTATATGGTCTTAAAATCCGTGGAATTAGTTTGTCGAAATTCGCTGATATCCTTTGGACAAATTTTTATAATTAAAAAAAAAATTTTGTTGTAAAAAAATTTGTTGTTGCTTTTTCATAATTATAAAAATTTAAGACCAGACCCGCGTTTCTTAGCGCTTCATATTTAGTTTCCCCAATTTTCAACTCGATATCGCGTTTCGTGTGAACGTAAGTTGGTTTTGAAAAAAATGTGAAAAAAAGTTGAGGTTACACTCACATGGCCTTAAGGCTTTTAAAATGATTTTATGGGCTTTTTGAAAGTTTAAACTACTTTTAAACGAATTCATCGGTTTCCTAGAGATTTAAAAACATTTCCGTCAATTTCGAAGAATTTCAAAACATTTCAAGAGATTTCAGAAGATTTTTAAGTTTTTCAAAGATGTCAGGAGATTTTAAGGGATTCCAAAGGATTTTAAGAAATTAAAAAGGTTTCAAGGGATATCAGAGAATTTTGTAGGAGTTCCAGAGATTTCAAGATATGTTTCTAGTATTAAATTAAATTTGAAAGGATTGCTAGAGATTTCAAAGATTTCAAGGGATTTTAAGGTACACCGAACTCTCGGTTCCCCCCCCCCCCGGTCTCGGCCTCCCTAGAACTGCTGGTCCACGCAGTTTCTCAGCCCGCGGGACGAGAGACGGTTGCCACTTATGCCTAAGAAACACCAGCAGCGTAGCGGAAAGGAGCAGTGCGCGGGTACTCACTAGCGTACATTGCGCAATATTATGTATTCCAATTGGCTTTGTGGCCAAGGGTTTTACATACATCATTTTTTTCAGGCAACCCCCGACACTGGACTGAAGCCGAGAGACTTTAGTGTTCATATTTCAAGAAATTTCACAAGATTGACGGATCTTTTTCAATACCGTCTTTTCTATCTCATCCTAGCCTTTATCTATCAACGTCAATCTCTTGCCCCCCCTCCCCCCTCTCTCTCAATCTAAACTCCCTTCTATCTCTCTTAATCTGCACTTCTTTATCTCATCCTATCCTACGTCTATCAATGTCTATCTTTTTAAATCGCCTCTTTATGTCATCCTATCCTTCATCTATCCACGTTGATCCTTTACCATCTCTCTGTGAATATAAATTGACTATCTTTTTTCTATATCTTTGTTAATCTAAATGCACGTTTATCTTTTTTCATATCCTCTTATCCATCCCATCCTATCCTTTGTCTATTCACGTCAATATTTTTCTATCTCTTTATCAATCTAAATTCACGTCTATCTTTGTCAATGTCCTCTTCCCTATCTCATCGTATCATACATATATCAAAGTTCATATTTCTATATCTAAATTCACATCTATCTTTTTCAATACCTTCTACGAACGAAATTAAGGGGCTGGATATTTGCTAATTATTTTGATAAATTTAAAATAATTTGCATAAAAACTAAGCTCAGTCTAAAAAAATATTAAAAGATAATGAGGCTACGAAGATAATGTCAAAATTATGTGGTAATTATATTTTATGCAGAAAAGAACGAAAAGACACGTAACGAAACTTTCGTTCTGTTCCTTTTTGTTTTTTTTCGGCATAAAACTGAAATATTTTGAAATTATCTTTAAATCTTTGAAATCCTACGGAATCCCTTCATTTTTTTGAAATTCTTTGCAGCTTATAGAAATATTATAAAATTTTTAGAATTTTTTATATCTTTTGAAATCCGTCGAAAATCATTAAAAATCTTTGAAATATGTAATATTTAATCCTTTAATTAACTCTTGTGCAATCCTTCCGTAATATCTTTAAAATCTTTTAAATTTCCTTAACATGTTTAACAGCTTTGGAAAATTCTTAAAATAATTAAAATCGTTGAAAATTCTATGAATTCCCTTGAAATCCTTTTAAATCACTTTTATCGGGTCGTTTGGTGAGTCCCAGTCCGCTTCTGAGCGCCATTTTTTATACATAAATAATAATAATATATGTCCATTTTTTTAACCCGGAGAGATTTAAAGGAAAAAAAGTGGGCTTTTTCAGACAAGGAAAAAGAGCCCTAAGTTCAAAAAAGTCTGATAAAATTGTTTGATGAATTAATGAATTAAAAAGGATTTAATTTAAATGTAGAGGAGTTCAAATGTTTTAAATGCTTTTATTTTGTAATTAAGGGCGCAGTCCCATGGAGGTAGATTAGTAGAATAGTGTAACAGTTTTGACGAATGAGGTGACTGCTAGAACTTGTGCAGGCACCTCATTGGTCAAAACTGTTCCACTATTCTACTAATCTACCTCCATGGGACTGCGCCCTAAGTATTCAATATTTAAATTAAACATTTTTTCAGGTACGAAGTTTAAAATCTGCATGTCTTGGAAAAATGTCTGGTAACCGGGAAATGACCAGAAGTTTTGTTTTTAAGGGGCCACTTTGAAATATTTATATTTGAGTATTTGACTGCTAATAACAAACTTACCGCGCGCAAAACATGATTGCTAGTATAAAATTGGTTAGAAATTCATCAATCAATTTCTGATAATAAACGTCTGTTTTGATTGTAATGATTACAAAAAATTAATGATCTTTTACTTAATATATCAAATATAGTTAACCCTAAAGGCAATAATGGTTTAAATCTATTTTTCTGCATATGAAACATTGAAAATTGGTTGTATTTAAGTTTTTATTCCCTTAACATTTAGAAAAAAAATTATATTCATAAATGCTAATACCCCGCCACACTTATAAAATTATTTATACCCTTTTTCAAGCACGACGAAAGTCATTGTTATCATCTCTGCGACAACAATAGCACGACTAAAACTGCAAGGCGACAAGTCAAGATTACATAAGCGATAAGATTACAAATCTCGTGCCTTCTGGAGTGCAAACACGTGCATTGTAGAAATAACTTCAGAATGTGAAAGTCGCCAAATGCTATTCTCAGGACTGCGGATAATAATAAAACAGACAGGTGAAAGAATTATAATGACTTGGAAAATCCAGGGTGTCTACTCAAACCCAGGAAAAAAATTCCCTGAGAATTCCAGGTTTTTTTCTATGCTATATGTAACTCAAGATTTTTCCAGGCAGTATATTTCATAGTGCAGAGCCATTAAAATATTTCAAATATTTCAAAACACTCGACTCGGAGCATGTATATAATTTAAAGAGTTCATTATAAATGATGTCTTTTTCAGTCTTTGTAAATATCTAAATGTGTAAAAATTATTATTATTATTAAACTATTAATATCTAAAATTAAATAACTGTGTCTCTCATTTGAGAAAGTAAATTATATGTTTAATTTAGAAAGGTTTTAAATAAATAATACTAAAAACATAATTAATCATTTCTTGAATTTGTCCAAGGTCCACGAATTTGAATAATAATTCATACCAATTTTTATTTTATCTTCGTATACTTCAAATTCAGTGCACATTGAAGTAAAATTAATGTGGGTATTATATTAAAATCAATTTAAAACGCTTCAAATTCCTTACTTTTCAAGAAAAAATATTGCATTTCCAACAATATAGTTAAATTTTAAATCAAAAAGATGAATTTTATACAATAAAGACGATTTTTCAACAAAATACATGAATTTTCAACCAAATAGTTGAACTTTCAACTCAAAAAGATAATTTTTTAAACAAATAGTTGAATTTTTAACTATAAAAGATCGGTTTTCAATAAAAAATGGGGAAGTTGAATTTTCAGTTAAAAATATTAATTTTCAACAAAATAGTTAAAGTTTCAATCAAAGTGATGAAGTTTCAACTGAAATTATGAATCTTCAGCTGGAATAGTTAAATTTTAAACCAAAAGGATGAATGTTTTACTGAAATGATGAATCTTTAAGTGGAATAGTTAAATTTTCAACCAAAAAGATGAATTCTGAACAAGAGTTTAACTTTCAACCAAGTAGTTTAATATGCAACAAAAATGATAAATTTTCAACTAGAATGATGAAGGTTTAACTGTAATAGTTAAATTTTCAACCAAAAAGGTGAATTTTCAAACAAGATTAACTTTCTACCCAAAAATACGATTTTTGAACAAGTTCCATGAATTTTCAACCAATGAGTTGCATTTTCAACTAAAAAAGGGCTAAATTTTTAACCAAATAGTTGAATTTTGAAGAATAAAAGATCATTTTTCAACCAAAAATGGAAGTTAAATTTTCATAAAAAAAATTAATTATCAACCAAGGAAAAAAAGAATTTTTAATAAAATATTTAAATTTTCAACCGATGTGATGAATCTTTAACAGAAATAGTTGAATTTTAAACAAAATACATGCATTTTCAACTAAAAACGATAAATTTTCAAAAAAAAAGTTGAATAGTTAAATTTTTAGTGAAAACAATTTTGGACAATAAAAAACGAATTTCCAACAAAATAGTTTTAATTCGAACAGACAAATTTTCAGTACCAAAAATTATTTTTAATAAAAAAAACAAAGCTTAAAAAAAATCGTTAAATTTTTAACAAAAGAGTTTAACTTTCAACCAAGTAGTTGAATTTTCATCCAAAAAAGATGACTTCTCAGAAAAAAATGTAATAGTTGATATTGCAACCAAAAAATACCTTAATTTTGAATCACAAATAGTCAAATTCAATAAAAAAATACCAATTTTCAACTAATAAAGACTTTTCAGTCAAGAGAGAAGAAAATTCAACCAAAATGTTGAATTCTTTAGTAAAAAAATGAATTTTCAACCAAGAAAATTAATTTTCTACCAAAAAGAACAAATTTTCAACAAAATTCAGCAATTTTCAACCAAATACTTGAATTTTCAACTAAAAACATAAATTCTTAACAAAAAATAGAATAGTTAAATAGTCCGTTAAAAGAATGAATATCCAACCAAAAATAAAATATGAATTTCCATCAAAAGGGTTCAACTTTCAGTCAAAGAGATGAATTTTCAACTAAAATGATGAATCTTCAACCAAAAAATGAAGTTTTAACGAAATACGCGATAGTTGATATTTCAAACAAAAAATAATTTAATTTTAAACCAAAAACATTTGAATTCAACCAAAAAGGTAAGTTTTCAACAAAATAGTTGAATCCTCAACCAAAACAGATTCATTTTCAACCAGTTACATTTTTAACCAAAAAAGATGAAATTTCTACCAAACAAGATGAAATTTCAAACCAAAGACGAATTTTCAACATTATTTTCTACTGAGAAAGATTTTTCAGTCAAGAAAGAGAAAGAATGTCAACCAATTAATAAATTTTCAAGCTAAAAAGACAAATTTTCAACAAAACAGTTAAATTCAGTAATATAAGGCTAATTTTAAAAAAGCAGAAATATTTTTATTTAATTCAATATCACGAATTAAAAAGAAGTTAAGCACGTTCTCGAAAAGATTCCCTGACTTTAAGAAAATTCCCTGACAATTCCAGGTATTCCAGGTTTTCTAGGCGAGAAGACACCCTGAAAACAAATGAAACTCCCAGTACTAATTTTTTCTCTAACGAAATTTATTTAAACTAAAGAGAGCTACCAGAGGTAATATCGTTTTCCGAAAATGCCTCGACAATGGCGAGTTTCCGTAATAAATACATTATACTCGAATATTACAGGATCTTAACACTACAGATCGTTTATAATACCAACGCGTTACCGCTACACGAGTAAAAATATGAAACAATAAATTAGAATATAAAATCCTCGATAACGTTTACCGACACCTAACACTCGGTTCTATATAAATTCTACCTGATTTTATAGGATACAAGCAGCTTTATATTCCATAAAGCTCAACAAACTCGAGTAGGAAAGTTCTTAAACTGATCTTTAGTCGATCATAAAAATAATTTCATCCTAAAATATATCTTCCACAGTTTTTTTCCGAGATAAAATAAATTAGTCCTTGATTATTTCACGGATATTTGTTGAAAATAATTCTCTTGTGGAGGCGAACTTTTCCTTATTTACTCGAATTTTTCGGCTTCTTTTACTCTGACTTGATAGGAATCATTCAATCACTCTTTCTGACTTTCTCACGTACATGATCATTCGCACCTATAAACTAGGACATTGCCGAAATTAATTGTCACTCTCCGCGTAATCGTCGCTATCACAGCTGTCGCAGTAAGCGGCCTTTGGTTGTTGAGGGTCTAGATTTCCCGACTCATTTGGGTATCTTGGAGGTCCGGAAGTTCCGGTTTGGGAAGAATTTGACTCGGGATTCAGATCCTGATTGGAGACATATTCGTCATCTACGATATTCTCCTGAAGCCTGCATATAATAAACAATTAGTATATTGCGGGATTACCTCACAGAAAAAAAAACTTACATCTGCTCGGTTTGATCGTTTCCGCTCTCCTCTGCTACCAACAGTTCGTATTCCTCGGCAGCAAAACGATCCCAATCCGATAGCTGAAAAACATTACGAAGTTAGACGTCCATTCTGAGTTGAAACTAGTGGTGTTTGAGATTATAAACCGATTGAATTTTAGTTTAGACTATCATATAATTTTACTGTGCATCCGTAAGTGCGATAGAACTCTACTGCGCAGCCATAAGTCTTATAGAACTCGTCTGCGCATCCATAAGTACTTCAGAACTCTACTGCGCAACTATAAATTGCATATAAGTCTACTGCGCAGCAATATATGCTATGAACATTAGGGTGGACAAAAAAAATCCGAATTTTTTTGCGGCACCCTCTCCCCCATTTGGTTAAATTCCGAAAAAAAGAGAACACGTGTATTTTTTTTAATATTCAGACGCCCGACCACCAACCATGCAATGAGGATTTTGTGGAATGTTGCCCTTAATTATTACTTTTTTCTCATTTTTTCCTTAGATCCTCATGAATGAATGAATTACCAGATTTTATGTATTTTGAAAATTATTTTTAATTGTTTCAACAACTTTTATTCACTGAAGCAATTTTATTTCCAAAGAATATTGCGAATTAAGGGCATTTTGTGAATGCTATGGTTTATTTAATGAACTTGTATAGTATATATTTCTATTTCAATTGTCTGTTTATTGTTTAAACAATTTATTTTTGTTTCAATCCGTTATAAAGTAGGATTGAAACTAAAAAAATATTTAAACAATAAACAGATGATTGAAATAAAAATATACACTCAACAAGTTCATTAAATAAACCATAGCATTCATAAAATGCCCTTAATTCGGGATATTCTATGCAATTAAAATTTTTCAAGTAAAAAAAATAGTTTAAACGATAAAAAATTCATTTAAAAATACATCAAATCTGGTAATTTATTCATTCATGCTGATCTATGAAAATGAGAAAAAAGAAATAATTAAGGGCAATATTCCGCAAAATCCTGATTGCACTTGCATGGAGTAGTTTTTTTGGGGAAAACATGAAAAATTAATGATGGATACTTTATATTACACTCTAGTTTGGTAAAATAATTTAATTAATACTGTTTTATAACTCATGCATGGAATGATTATCTTTCAAAGCATTTATAATCTGCGAAAAGTAGTGAATTCTTGAGCAATGCGAAAAAGCAACCTCCCCCCACCGTTGCGCATGGGTTCATCGATAAGTTACCGACAATTTCTGGAAATTTATAGTAAATATATAAATTACTGAAACTCTTAGTAAAATTTCAGGAAATTTTTGGTAATTTATGTTAAACAGAACTCTCTACCTTCCGCACTTGTCACTTGTTTCGTTTACAAAAAGCTCAAATTTTTGTGGGAGCACCACCCGTAATTTATATCCAACAAAAAGATCTTCACCTCATGACCATCGGCGTCGTGTTCCCTGACAGAAGCGAACGGATCCCTTTGCTCGTGATCCAAATACTTTTCAAGATTGAAGAACGTATCAAAGAAAATCGTAGTCATTTTACATTTCTTCAGATCGTTTAAGGAAATTTTGTCCGGGATTGTTGGATGAATCATATCTAGCATTTGACACAGACAATCCTCAAAGGGTAGAGTCTCGATCCCTATCGCCTCCATTCGCAGTAACTGTTCCTCGTAAAAATACTCCAACTCGTACATCGATAAGTAGCCATCCCCATCCAAATCCATGCACCTGTCCGAAAAAGAAGAACAAATATTTAGATCTAATATCAGTATTGATTCTAGATAAGGAGGAATCAATCAATTACCTAAACCAATATTCGATAGCAGTTGGATGATTCTTGTCTTCCTCACTCAGGAGGAACCAGACAAATTCTGTGTAGCTCATTTTTCCATCCCCTTGGCGAACTCCACTTGCGTTTTTCGCATTTCCTCTAGTCACTGCGCCACTGAATATCCTCTCGATCATGCGCGTTGATAGCGCTAAGAAAAATTATCGGTAAATTATTTTAAGAAAATTAAGTTCGTAAGTTTCTGTAGTACCGAGAAGAAACCCGAAAGAGTAAGGTTTAGACGGGAAAAGAAATGGGCGAGTTCGGAAGGGAAGGGATGTCATGAGAAAGGGGTGAGTGATTGGGTTATTTATTATATGAGGCAGCATTCACATATTACGTAACGTTATTTTCGACCTTTTTTAACCCACACACTCCCATGTAAAAGACCGTAACATTTCCTTCGGAATCCCCCCACCCCCTCCCTAAAGTTATGTAACATCTTTAGCATTATGTTTAAGAACAAAATAGACGATTTTTCAAGATGAAATGCTGTCTAGAAATAAATAAAACAAAATATTTTGATGTAGCACTGAATACTTAAAAAATATTTGTACAATATAATCAAGAATACAAAGTAGTAATAATAATAATAATAATGCAATATAAAAATTGCGAATAACTATTTACTTGCTAAAAGTTTGCGAACTCTTAAATTCGAGCTAAAATTAGATTCTGAGAATTGAGAAAAAGAAAAATAAGTATCATCAGTTTGTTTGTAAATTCATATAAATATAACATTTATAAGATTTTTGAATATTTCAGCTGCGTCAAAAAAAATCTATAAGATTAAAATTTTTTTTTAATTGACAGGATTTTGAAAAATATTAGGAAAAATTCGAGGCTTTTTAAAAGATAAAAAAATATTTGATAAATTTTCGGAAATTTTTCCATGTTTAAATAGTATATTATGCACCTAGGGTGAGTAAAAGTGTCTCTCCCCATTGGCGCATACGATATTTTTTATAAAAAATGGATGATTTCAGACATTTCTCGAAATACAGTCATGATTTCAGTCCATATCAGATTTTGAATGAAGAAGCATGAAATTTATGTTAACTTATTCCAAATTATGAAAAATTCAATAAAAAAATTGCCGGAAATTTTTGGTAATTTACGGTAATTTTAGAGGTGATTTATGGTAATTTACCATACATTGCCAAAAATTCAATTTAAAAATGTCTATAAATTTGCGGAAATTTATGGAAATTTTTGGTCATTTATGGTAATTTTACAGGTGAATATGATAACTTACCATAAATTACTTCAAATTCATGTTTTTTAATTTCCATAAATTTCCGGAAATTTCAGAAATATGTTGGTCATTTATGGTAATTTTACCGGTAAATATGGTAACTTACCATAAATTACCCAAAATTCATTTTTTTAAATGTCCATATATTTCCGGAAATTTATGAAAATTTTCGGTAATTCATGGTAATTTTACCGGTAAATATGGTAACATACCATAAATTACCCAAAATTCATTTTTAAAAATTTCCATAAATTTCCGGAAATTTATGAAAATTTTCGGTAATTAGATCAGTTATATATGGTAAATTTTCCATAAATAACCGCAAAATTCTATTATATGCAACCAAAATTTCTTCACAGTTTTTACGGTGAGTGGGCTGATAATCATAAAATGCGAACTCATAGATGTTTAATTTTCATTATTCACCTCTGACGTCACTTTTCAGTTCCTAGGGAGTAAAAAGTAGAGTTTTGCCCCTCTTTATAGGCGTCGAAAAGGGCTGAAATCATGCATGTGTAATGACAAATATTTTTAATCTATTCCAAACCTCTTAAATTCTTTAAAATATTTTCAACTGACTCAAATTTTTCTTAAAATCTTGAAAAATTATTCAAAATGTAAAAAAACTGCCTTAAAATATTCTAAATTTTCCCACGAATTTTAAGAAAATTGGTGTATTCATTAAAAACCTTTCGAAATTCTTTTAAAGCTTCTAAAGTTTTTGTTTAAAATCTTTGAAAATCTACATTTTTTTAAATCTTTTAAAGTTTGAAATTCTTTTTAAATCTTTGAAATATTCCTTACATTTACTCCATTTTTTTTGTTCATTTGTTAAACTTACCAAATTGAATCATTTTGCTTTAAAATCTTCTGCACTCTTTCGAAATTTTAGGGAATCGTTTGAATTTTTTTGAAATACTTTTCAATTTTCTCTTAAAGTTTAATTTTCAAAATAAAAAACAATTAAAAATTTGCCCATGAATCTTAAGATTTTTTTAACCCTCCGTTAGACGCAATCGGCCTCACAGGCCACCTCAAGTTGTTTTCGCTCATCTCTCGTACTACAGAGCGCACAGGGGCTTGACCTTCTTAGTATTCGTTAATCAATATAAGCTTTTTCGAAAGCTTTAATAAGTTTTATGGCAGACTACGCAAAATGTGACTGTGATCCATCAAGCAGGCCAGGTTCCCTGCACGCGAGCGGACGAAGTCGCCAACAAATTAACAAAAAGAGAAGCTTTCATAATTGAAACTTGAAATTTTACTGTCAGAGGTTTTTGGGTTGCCCATAAGGAATTTGATGTCAATTCCACACAAAAAAATGGCGGTTGCAATATGGCGGACACTTGTATGAACAGCTTTTTCGATTTCGATGACAATCGTCAGACTGGAGTCCCATATGAGTCGATGATAATATATTTGTCGTCATTTTTACAAAAAACATAATGGCGGATGCAATATGGCTGACAGTATTTTCGAAAACTTATCTCATTGCAACGAAAATCAGTATACGAAGCTTTTTTGAGTCACTAATAAAGTGTTATTCATTCCGTAGGGAAAATTCATAACAAGAGGTGCAATTAAAAAAACGCAAATTCGGTGATTCTGCCTTTCAATAGTCGCCATATTGGATCCACCATTTAAGTTTTGCAATTCTAACGTCAGAATCGTAATGAGCGATCCCAAAAACCCCCGTACATCAAGTTTCAGACAAGTTGAAAAAAAATCGCTAATTCTGCGATTCTGCCTTTCGATAGTCGCCATGTTGGATCCACCATTTTGAATTTTGCGATTTCAACATCAGAATCGTAATCAGCGACCCCAAAAACCGCAAGATAACTTTCTATAACAATTATTTCTGATGTGCTTCTCGAATGAATACAGGTGGCCTGTTAGGCAACCTTTTAAGAATTTCGAAACCTTTTATTCATTTAAAATTATTCACATTTTTCGTGAATTTTTTTTTTTTGATTCTGCAAAATTAGAAAAATTGCCTTAAAATCTTTCAG
The DNA here is from genome assembly GCA_932195095.1 of Andricus curvator. Lineage (NCBI taxonomy): Eukaryota > Metazoa > Arthropoda > Insecta > Hymenoptera > Cynipidae > Andricus > Andricus curvator. Next base: position 135,392 of record CAKNYM010051665.1, on the reverse strand, counting down.
ATTCTTCTTTGAAAAGTTTAAAAACCCTTTGAAATGTTTTGAAATGTTTTTAAATATTGTTGAATATTCTCTTAAAATTAATTTTTTTAAATAAAAATCATTTTAATTTTTTCTATGAACCTAAAGATTTTTTTTCTTCATTTTCTTGAAACCTTACAAAAATTTTAAAATATCTTTGCAAGTTTTAATTATTTTTTAATCTTTTCAAAACTTCTAAATATCTCTTAAACTTACTCAAATGTCTTCTAAAATTATGTAATATGGAAAAATCACAAAATTTGGCTTCAAAATCTGTTATACTCTTTTTCTATATTTTACCAAATGATCAAAAATGTTTTGCAATATTTTTCAATATTCTTTGAAAATGTAAAAAAGTTGACAAATTATAGTGTGGTAGCAAAATATTAAGAACATAATTATTTTTCAATATTAAAGAATCATTTACAACTTACATTTCCACTTCTATCAGTAATGTTTAGAAACGTAACGTAATCGGGTGAAAAATACCCCTCCCCCCGCACATAACAGACCGTAACGAAACACGAACCCCCTCACCCCCTTTTCAATATTACTTAATATGTGAACGCTCCCTGAGGGGTCAGAGTACGTATAATTAGGTGGCAGCGGTGGGAGACTTCAACCTCTTTCCCCTATTCTCTTATTTTCCCATTTTTTAAAGAATTCCTCTTTTTCACCCTGTTTTAAAGAAACTTACCATTTTTCTCGTTGACCGGGTTATCACAAGGGGGTAGGTGAAGGTAAGGTGGAAGGGAGCGCAAGAGGGTACAACGGGAAATGGATGGGCAAGGGAGGTAAAAGTAGCGGCGAGAGGGAGGGAAGAGATGGAGAAGGATGGGTGTGAGGGGAGGGGTTGAGGGGATGAAATTGTTATTAACTCTTATATTGGGCTCATTTTTTTTTATATTTACCATGGTCGTTGTGCCTCATTAGATCCATCTTATCGATAAACAGATCATGATCCCGATCCAGTTCCCAGAATTTGCAGTAAATCACATAGAAGTGTTCATAGCTGAAATAAGCTGTGACCTGATTGATGTCCTCCTCATGCTCAAGAAGGCTAATCACAGAGAGTAAATTGCTTCTTCTAAGTTCTGCTACAGAGATTTTCCCACTCCAGCTGCGATTCACACAATAGAATATCCTGGCGATTACTGTATGGACATATCGCGAGTGGAATTCGATTGCCTCCTTCAAGAACGTCAAACCTGGATGAGTCTCCACTACGTCCTGCACCAGTGGAATCAGATCCTCCGGCAAAATACTGTTTCTCACCCCTCTTGTCGTGATCCTCACGAATCTGCTTGCCGCATCGTGATGTTTATTCGTTAACCTGAATACAATTAATTTTCTTAATTAATGTCCTTAATTTTAATAAACTTCTTATGGTATTCTGAATTAAAACGGTACTTACTCTTTCCAAAATTCAAGGAAAGCATTCATCTCAACAAATCCGGTTTGGTCACCCCTAGCTGCGAGGAAGAGAGGAACTTTCCAATATAAGGGCAGGTCACAAGCCTGCAAAAATAGGGTAGGTTCAATTAAAAGGGAAATGCATCCTCGTTGATGGAAACGTACTTTTGCTCTCATTCCATTTTTATCTATTTTTTACAGCGCTTACTTTAGCAATGATGTGGAACTGCGAGCGAGATGCTCGTTGACCTGGAAGAACTTGAAAAGCGGCCGCGATACGAGCCACTGTTGCCTCCACTTGCGAGAGTGACACTGGTTTTCCCTCAGGGAAATAAAACCTAGAGGTAAAGAACGTTTTTTATATTCTTCCGCATTTTTGGTTTTAAATAATAAAGCAACCGACGCGATGGTCAGAAGTTGGAAATTTACCTTGGGATGTCGACATTTTTATTTGCCTTCACGTGTCTCTGCAGCGTTGTGTGCGGCGGAAGACCCTTCTGTTGCTTCTCACGAACGTAAGACTGAAATCAGAAACAAATTATTGTAATAATCCTGCAAAGGGATATGCAGGTATTTTAAAGCAGAAATAAAAGATGATTGATAATCAAAACTAGCGTGATGGAATTTTATATGTCTTAGTTCTCCCAAATTCGAATCGAAGGTCCGGTTTGCATTCTAATGCAACTTATCGATCTTTAATCGGGTTATTCATCAATTTCCCAAAAATTGTTACAGACCATCTCCCAAACCATAACACATCATTTTCGGGAAATCAGGTTTCACAACATACTCCTGAATCTCCTGCTAGCTACCGGAATGTCATACCATAATTTCCAACACCCCACTGCTTCCCCCAGATCCACTAGGTCTATCAGACACATTTTCTTCTGTAAAGTTCGAGTTTCAATTAAAATTTATCACTATAGTTGCTTGTATGTACCGAAGAACCTCGCCATACTCTCGCACGTGATCCACTGTTGTACACAAAGGTCAACACCAGAAATTCCAAAAGATTTAGTGAAGCTTGAACTTTCCAGAGGAAAATGTTTCTGATACACCTAAAGTTCACTCAAGTGAAGCAGTGAGATGATGGGACGATATCTCAAGGAACAAAATAACAAATTTTCAAGGGAAGATAAACCCTGGTTAATTAGTATCGATTTTCCGTGGCAATCTCAGAAGCTGGGAATCCTGTTACCTATCCTAAACTCTGTTTATTATATGAATTCAACCTCACCTGTGCTTTACTGTGGACATCGTGGCTGCCCCTCCAAGTATTAATAACCGGCTGGCGAGGTCCCCTCTTGTCCAACAGCAATTCACTAGGACATTTCTCAAAAATAAGCACTCTTTCAGCAACTGACCCCCTCGTCAAGAACGGTCTAACTGGATTATTTCCCGGCCCAGCAGTCCCCGCAGATCTAATATGCTGTTTCTGCTGCACAGTCAGTTCAGGATGCGGAACCTGTTCCAGTCTTGATCTCGAGGAATTAACTTTCGTGCCCCATCTCGCAGGGATAAATTCCTTCTCGTCCTTGGAATCCTTAGAGTCCTCCTTTTTTGGACTTGTATTCGTTTCAGGTTCAAATTTAGTCCTTGCAATCGAGACGAGTTGTTCAGTGGAGTTCAACCCCGGTTTGGGTTTCGCTTGAACTAGGTTTTGGGCCGCACGGTATCGAACCTTGGCGTAATCGACTAGAGACATCGTAGAGAGATCTTCCTTACTGAGGGATTTGGCCTCGATCAGAGGGAAGGGTGTAGAATGATTAGTAATATTTAAAACCGGTTCGGAGTAGTCTGGCAAATCCTTTGAAATGGAAGAAACGGAATCCGTTTCGTCTCGGGAATCATCAGAGATGAGTGCTCCTGTCTTTAACGCGTCAATGAGCCTCTTTTCCTCCCGAGCCACTTCCATGAGGTAGAGCGAGTTGTCCTTAGCAGTCCCCGATCCATATTTGCTTTTTTGCCTAGGCTTTGCTGTATTCTTGAAATCGTTGAAGATCTTGTTCTTCAAGGGCCACGTATTAAGGCCTGAAGAGTCGGTGGTATCGGTGTACAACTCTGTATTTAAATCTAGATTAGTAGGTCGCTCCTTTTCCTTGACATCATTTGAGAGGTTCAGTTTAGGTGTCTGAATGACACTTTGACCCTGCGACTTGTGTAGGTTCTCGCTATTCAGGGACTTGACAGACTTGGACTGTGTCTGAACCGAGTTGCGTTCAAATTTTTGTAGTGCGAACTGGATTGATGATGGTAAATTCTTCCCAGGGGATCTTTGCCTAGCAGCAAGCCGGGCCTTATCTTCCTCTACGAAGTTGTTCACTAGCTTCTCAAGATTATTGTTGTCTAACTCAGGGGATGACTCGACCCCATCTACAACACTGGAGCGCTTCATCGGTCCAGAAACGGGGGAGAGGACACTTCCAAATTCATCAGCAGCTGCCGCATTGTTGTGGCAGTTCAAAATCTCCGTTGGAGCGAGTCCACGGCTCTTCCAGGTCTGATAGATAGCTTCAGCGTGGTCGCTAATTTGCTTAGCAATCGCGGCAATGTCCTCCTCTCCAGATGACTCTGCCGAGAACTTCCTTCTAAGATCTCGTTTTGCTGTCGCGGCCATACTGGCCTTAGAATGATTCTGCTCCTGCAGTTGTGGATGGTGAAGCAGCAGGTACTCCACAGCTCGGTCGCTCAAATCCAAGGGGTCCAATGTCAGCTCCGCCAAATCCGGATGCCCTTCAAGTGGTATCACATGCACCGGGATGGCGTATCCAAAATGCACCGATCTACAGTCTATGTCACGACCCAGTCGGTGTTCGTTTATAAGACAGGCGTTTTGGTCCGGACAGTGTACGGCACGACCCGGCCGCGGGTCGACTGTTGCCGAGACGAAAAGATCACGCCGCGTCGCGCAAATTCGTGGATGCAAACCCGTCACCTGCTGATGCGAGATCTCGAGTGAGTCCCGCGCCGTCAACATAGCTCAGGCCCTTTGCGGACCCGAGATCTCGCCCCCGGGAATCTTGAGGCGTCACTCATCTTCGGACGGATCACTCCTCCATATTCTGACCCAGCTCTCTTATTGTTGAGGAAATTAGTTACGGGCTAGACGCTGATTGATCATTGGTGAACCAAGTTTGATGGAAGTGGATGACAATGTTATATCTAATCTTTGATGGCGGAACTTCGTTGGAAGGCAGTTTCTTTATGGCACTATTGTAATTGGTAGCGGAGGTCCTCTGTAGGCGGATTTAGTTTCTGAAAGAGAAAAAAGAATTTTTGGTTAGCAAAATGTTTATTGGGAGCTGTTAGCAGCAAATTTTATAAACTGTTAGATTAGTTTTGTTCCCTGCTGACCACGTTGGACCAAATTTACCTTAGAAACTAAAAAATGAACCATCAGTTTCCAATTCGTACTTGTTGTGGCAAAGTCTAACCTCTTAAACTAACCTTCGATTCCTCATTTAGCTGCTCATCTTTTGTGAAGAATGGAGCGTGAAAGTGAATGAAAATATTATGTAACGCCTTTGTGTTGCCATCGGCGTGGAATCAGTCGGCTAACTTGGTTCGAAGCAGTGACAAGGGACTTGCGCTCTCAGGCTAGGGGAGTATGAATTACGCAATGAATACCTACTGCAGCGTTACATCGCATTAGCCTTCGGATGTAAACCTCTTTTCTTATCTAATCAGCCTAATGCTGTTAAAACACCCTTTAAATCTCCTCTGCGGTCTCTTCTACCCCAGTTTTGCACATGAAGGTTAGCACTGTTATTGAGCTGCACGATTAATCGTTCTACTCTCACCATATTCACAGTCAGCTTTAATTCGCATTGAACATTTATAAATGGTGAATAGTGTCACATCAATGACTTCTTCCAGATTAAATATATTTCATGTTTATCTAAATTTGTACAAATTGTTAAGAAATTATTATTTTTTAAATTGCTATCCTATCGGACGGTGCTCATAGGATAGTTTAAGGATGTTTTGATTTTTTAGAGCTGAGCAAATGATGTGGCAATAATCAACTACATTGTGCTCATAATTTCCTCTTCCCAATCCGCCTCCTCACCTCTAATCGAGGCCACACGAAAAGAATTAACATTCCGAGCCAGACAGTGATCCTAAACGTTCTTTCAGTCCAATGAAATAAAAAAAGATTTAAAAAAAAATGTGAACGAGACCTTACCCGCATCAACCCACGTATCAACTATCAAGTCACAGTGACGCGTAACACGCGTCTGGTATGACGACGTGCTCTTGTGTGAAAGGCACCTAAAACACCATCCCAATCACAATCACCATCTTTTAACACCCACGCACACAGTTCTGTTTCTCCACTTCTGTTTCCACAAGAGATACCACCTTACTAACGAGAGGAAAAAGAATGAAGAACCTCCTCACTCTAATGCCTTGAAACCGCACTGCAGCATCTCAAGGGTCTACGATTCGCCGCCCAACTTGAATTTAACATTTAAGGCTACAAACGACTTTTGAAATAATTTAGTTTCGTTTTGATTGACATGAAATGTTCATATCATAACTTTTGAAGAACACTATGGAGTCTTAAGTGTAAATGTAAGTTAGATGAATGCTTATTTGAAGGATTTTTTCAGACCATGTACAAAAAAAAGAGTGCATTTCATCATTTTAAATTAATATTATACATTAAATTAGATCTGCGGTTTTAAACGAGTCCGATGTGAAATTCTTTAATAGGACTACACAATTTAAGAATATAATTGCACAATTTGAACCACTTCAAAACTTTTAAATTGTCAATTTTAAAAGCTTTTAGTTTAAAATATTCAATTTGGAAAATTTGGAAATTAAAAATGTCTCAATCTTGAAGGCTTTGATTTGAAAATTTTAATTTCCATATCTCTCCGTTTATAACTAAGCAATTCAGAGCGTTACACATTTTAAATTTTCAGTTCCGAATGTTTCTTTCTTGTCTGCTAGAGAGTTTTTTTGCGTTTGTTTATATTTCTTTTAAAGTTACTTTTAACTTGAAATAACACTTTAATCGCCACTTTTTAAGAACATTTGTTGTATTATAAACAATTTCAAATTTAAAAGAACACAGGAAAAGATTTCAAATTGGAAGGAAATTTCAACTTGAGAATTGTAGGTAATTTAAAATTAAATAATTTCGAATTGAAAGCGCTTGAAAATGAACAATTAAAAATTGTAACAGGCATTGAAAACTGTATGCTTTTAAATTTTAATTATTCAAAATTATAAAATTTGGAATTCAAAACCTTCGAGTTGATCTATTGTGAGTTTGCAGCGATCAAAAATTGAATATTTTGAATTGACATCGTTTAAAATTAAACCATTTTGAGTTAAATAACTTAGGATAATTCATCCCAAAACTGTTGGTTTCAAATTTAAATTGTGAAAAATTGCATAATATTACAAAATTAGGACTTAATGATTTGAAGATTTCCTATTGACATTTTTTTATAAGTAGAGTAATTTCTAATTGAAACTGAAAAAATTGGACAATTCTAACTTAAAAGGTTTATGAATTATAACAATATGACATTTTCATGATATAACATTTAAAATCACATGCTTTTGAATTGCAATCGTTCAAACTGGTACAATTTGAAGTTAAAAACCTTATAGTTGATTAATTGTAAGTTTTAAACGGTCAAAACCTAAATAATTTTGTATGGCAAGCGTTTGAAAACCAACAATTTTAGGTACATTAACTTTAGGATAAAGCATTCCAAATCTTTGGATTTAAATATAAATCTTTCAAAATGAGGAATTGCAAAATTAGAACCTAATAATAATTGAAGGGTTTCAAATTAAAAACTTTTAAAAAATGTGTCATTTCTAGTTGAAACTCACAAACTCAAACACTTAAATTTAAAACGTTTCAAATTGAATAACTTAAAAATAAAAAGGTTTATGTATGAATTATTTGAAATTGAAACGTTATAAATTTAACAACTTGAAATTAGCGAACTGAAAATTATAGGGTAGAACTGCCCTATACGGAATACCCTGTTGAAATGTTAAAAATGTAAAAATTAATTAACTTTAGATTGAAACTTTAAAAACTACTGAAATTAGAATCGTTAACAATTGTACACTTTCAAAAGGAAAATCCTAGTAATTGGAGTGTTCTATATATTAAGAACATTACAAATTAAGTTATTTTCTTATAAAACTTACAAAATTGGATAAGTTAAACTTGAATATTTTTAAATTTTAAACATCAAATTGTTATGTTGAATACTTGTGAAGTGAAAGCGTTCAAAATTAAACAGTTTTGAATTAAAAACTCGAAAAATTGAAATCAGTGCAATATAAGTATAGAAGTTTGAGTTTTGCTAATGTTTCAGTATTCAAAATATTGATCGTATACCACTATTTGCTTCATAATTGCTCAGAAGTGAAGGCTGTATTTAGAAATTTTTTATGTTTTTGAAAGCCTGGAATTTCAAACGATATGCAATACATTCCAATTTTATACTAGAAAAACAAACACGCGCACAACGAGCGCGATTAATTTGTTTTGTCTCACACAATTTTAATATTAGAATTTAAAATAATGATCCATTTTAGACAAAAAAACATCAAAATAAAAACAGAAGATTGTTGAAGATTGTAAATTTTCTTGAAATCTACTTTTTTAAATTAATAATACCAATTTCCGATGAAAAACATTAACATAATACAAAATTGTTAAAAGATTCTAAATATTGTTCAAAATATAATGATCTTTGTTTAAAAAAAAACGATTTTCTATGAAAAACTATAATAGAACCAGAAACTGTTCAAAAGTTGTAGATCTTATTCAAACTATAATGATTTTTGCTTCAAAATACCAAATTTTGGTGTAAAACGCGCACATAACCTAAAATTGTTAAAAATTGTAAATCGTCTTTAAAATCTACTTTATATATTAAAAATATCAATTTCTGACGAAAAAAACCAAAATAATCTATAAATTGTTCAAAGATTTCAAATTTTGTTCAAACTATAGTAATTTTTCTTTAAAATTACAAATTTTTGGTGTAAAACGCTAACTTAACCTAAAATTATTTAAAAAATTATTATGAACCTTTAAAACCTAATGATTTTTATTTTTAAAAACTGATTTCCTCTGTAAAAAAAGTTAGTATAACCTGTAATTCGTCTACAATTGCAAATCTTGGTTCGACTATAATGATTTTTTATTACACTTTTTTTAATCCTAATTTCACGGGAAAAGCACTATCGTAAAACATGTTTAATATTTACAATAATTTTGTAGATAATTTGTAGATTTAATTTTCAAATTTTAAATTTAGGAAACATACAAAAAAACTTAATGTACTGAAAAGCCAATCAAGTTTTCAACAACGATGATTCCCTCCACGAAAGACCTCATTGAACCTGATAGAAAAAAAATCTATGAGAAATAATGCGGTCTTTGTCACGTAAATTCCAGAGTAAAACTCATAAATTTGTCTAATTTTAGCAGGTTCAGTAAGGAATTCCTAATAGTTAGTGAGATCTGAAAAATTAGTTTTAATATTCCAGATAGAACCCAGCTGTATTTGAGTCTGGAGATCCAAGTAGGTTCTGTTCATGTAAAACCCTCATAAAAACCAAAAGATGTGGGTACTTTACGAAATCTCAAAAAATTTATTTTGGAATTCCAGACTGAAACCAGCACTTTTTCAGCTTGGAAATCACAATTGGTTACACAGTTATGTAAAATCCCAACAGAAACCACTTCATTTTGTAATGGGAAATCCAGATTGGTTACAGATATGTAAATTCCTCTTAGAAACAAGCAGATATTCTATCTGGCAAATTTTTTCCTAACAGGCAGCCAGATTGAAACTCTTTGAACCTTATAGATCCTCATACAAATTCTATCAGGTTCAATGAGGTCTTTCGTGGAGGGTTGCAAGATTTTTTAGATATATCGTCACACCACATTTTTTTGATAGGATTCTGAACGCATTACATTCAAATTAAAAAATATTATTTTAATACATAGTACTGAAATTGTTTACAGGAATTCTATTTAGACATGTGACCAGGAACTAAAAAAGGGAAAATGAGTAAAAGAATGGGAAAAAGTGTTGCTGACTCGCGTTTGCTCAACGATATTTCCTTTCTCTGCTTGGAATGGTCGCAGAAATAGAATCTTGTTACACGTATACCACACAACGAATCCATTGTTCTCCAATATTTCTGCTCCATTCATCACCTCACCATCTTTATATTTGTTCACGCAGTTTGAAAATATAATAGCTGACGAGTGAAATCCTGATTCTAACTAGATAAACTCTTGAGTAAAAAAAAGGTTTCATATGATAGGCTTTCTTAGTAAGATCATCCAAGACAAGGGGTTTCAATTACTGGTGTGAAAAAAAAAGAAAAAACTTAACTCGAACCAGTTTATTGGACGCCAGATTGAAAATGGACCTGATGATCCATAAAACTTTGGTTTTATTGATTCCGTTTCGAGCTTGTGGGCTGATCAAATTGCCCAATTCGATCCAATTTTACATCCAATTTACAAATTACACATATAAGGGTAGGGTAACGACGTCAATAGTGAGCAAGCCCTCAACATATCTATACAAAAATTACTATTTTTAACTAGCAGTTCCTAGATTTGTTTTCCTAATATTCCAAATATAAACAATTTAAAATACAGTATTAAACACTATACTATTAGTCTGGAAAACGTCGTTTTTATTAGGTTCTATCCTAAATTTCTAAATTATTAAACAACTTGTTACACATTAATCGTTTTAAAAATATTTGAAACAATAACTATTAATGAATAATGTTGAGCTGAAAAAGCGTTTGAAATAAATAAAGTATATATTGAAATGCAATACAATGTTTGAAGAATAGTTGAAGAATTATTCAACTATAATGTTTTGATAATTTTTCAGAACTTTTACTACAGTCTGATTAAAAAAAAAAAAAATTTACTTTCAGAGAAATAATTTCTAATAATAACAGAAAATTATTAATTAATATTAATATTATTTATTTTTCATTAATATGAAATAATATTAATTAATTAACCTAATTATTAATTAATTTATTTCTAAATAAAAGCGTTTCAAATTGAATAATTGGGAATTGAAAGTATTTCAAGTAAAAAAATGTTAAATTAGAAGTTCTCAAAATTAAAAAATTTCACACTAAATTTTTTTTAATTTGACAATTTTATTAGAAAGAAGTTAAAATTGTATCACTTATAATTCGAAGCGTTTAGAACTTAATAGTTTAATTTTAAATTGTAGAATCTGGAAATTGAATGATTTCAGATTAAAATTTTACATAGTTCTATTTTGATCTATTTTGATTCTCAAAAACACAATTATTAACTTTTTAACTTTAAATCGTTTAATAAAATATTTTTCGATTTTTAATGATTTTTGTTTTTAATCTTTAACTAATTATCCGAAAAATTTTAAGATATCACATTGAAAATAAAAAAAAAAGGAATACAAAAATTATTCCAATGGTTCCAATTTTTGAAATTGCACAATCTCGAGCTTTTCAATTGGATTTTTTTTTATTGAGTTTTAAATGTTCAATATATTAGAACATGTCGCGGGGTTAATTAATCGGATTTTTAGTGTACACTGTAGATTGCAAGACTGCATGGGATTGCAAAAGATTCCATTGATCATAGGAAATTAATTATAAAAAATCATTGTACAGAAAAAAATTATAGGATAGTCAACATTTGAATAAATAATACAAAAGTATTGAAAAAAATATGTAACATAAAATGTAGAGAAACTAGAAAGGAACGATTTATTTTAGACCATTCATAATCTGACATGAAAGTACAAAAAAATAGCGATTCTGCTCAAATAAAATTTGCAGAGTAAAAATCTGTGAATTCCATTGATATGTTTAAAATCTCTTAAAATTTAATTAAAATCCATATTTTTAATATTTAATATTTTTAAGTGCAATAAATCTTTAAAATATTTTAAAATCTGTTCAAATCCATTGAAATTTGTAAAATCCCCCAAAATATTTAAAATAATTAGAATTAAACTTATTCATTAAAGTTCTCTAGAAAAAACTTTAAAATCTCTAGAAATCTTCCGAAATCTCTTGAAATCCTTGGAGATTTAATAAAATCCTTTAAACATTGTGAAATTCCTTGAAATATCTTAAAATCGCTTGAAATCTGTGGAATCGTTAAGAATCCCTTGAAATTCCATTTATTTTACAAAGTTCTCTAGAAATCCCTCGAAAGACTTGGAAATCCTACAAAATTCTTTGAAATTCTCTGACATTTTATATATCTCTTAAAATTCTGTAGAATCCTTTAGAAGTCCTTGAAAAAATTTTGGAAAACTTAAACATCCATTTAAGAAAGCATAAATCATATAAAAGCCCCTGAATATAATTAAAATTATAAATTGAAGTTCTCTAAAAAAAACGCTAAAATCCCGAGGAACATTTGAGATTCCCTGGAAATCCTTGAAGATTTAATAAAATCTTTGAATCTTTGTGAAAATCCTTAAAATACCTTAAAATCCCTTAAAATCTTTGGAATCGCTGGAAACCCTTGAAATTTCATTTTTCTTTTTCCTAAGTTCACTAGAAATCCGTTGAAATCTTTGGAAATCCTACAAAATTCTTTGAAATCCCTTGAAATTTTGTATATCTCTTGAAATCCCTTAGAATCCCTTAAAAGACATTGAATTTCTTAAAAAAAAGGTATTCTACAATTTCGAAGAATTTAAAAAAACAGAAAATGTTGTACGTTTAAAATTGAAACCAAAAATTTAGAATATTTAAATCTAAAATTAGTATTTAAAATTGAATATCAAGGCTTCTAATACGCAATTTTGTAAGATTTAATAGTGAAATTGTCCTGACTTTTTCAATATTTGAATTTCAAATTACAGCACTGGTGAAATTTGAAATTCAAAATCTCGAAAAATTAAAAAATTGCAAACCAAATATTTTTAAAGTTTTTAATTTTTAATTCAATTTATAGAAATTTTAAAGATGGTCAATGTTATTAATAAAAATAATATCATGTAGTATCATTTGACATTCAAAGTGATTGGACAGATTTTTTAAATAAAAAAGGTGATTCATGTCCAACAAAAATCACTGTCATTTTTAACGTTCAAAATTAAAGAATTTTAAATATTGTGAACCTTTAAAGTTAATTTATTTCGCAAACGTTGGAAATTATAGGCCATTTAATTGAAAACTTTCACAATTAATTAATTTAAACTTAAAGTGTTCAAAATTAAAAAATTCCAAGCTTCGTTAACAAATTGAAGCAATCTTAAATTAGGATCTTGAGACTATCAGAATGAATGGCAGATTATTATACATAATTTTTAAATTTAAACTTAATTAAAAAATTTTTAATTCTAAATTTGTAATTTAAAATTTTACAGAATTGCGCAGAACTAATTAAAATCGATTTAATAAAACAAATTAAATGTTTTGTAAGTACAAATAAAATAGCGAGAAAGTAATTTTTTTACCGTTACGGAAAAATTCGACTATAATAGTAAATTATAGATACCGCTACCCAAAAATTGTGTATCAAACGGTAACGTCAATAAAAGTAACACGATAAAAAGTTTCAGGAGGCCAGTCCTCGAAATGTCCTAGAAAACTTTTAGAAACATTTGTTTTTAAATTCTCCTGAGAATTCTGCCTCAGTAAGAAAAGCTCAAGCGCAATTTTTCTTCTCTACTTTCTTTCTTTTTTGTATTGTATTTTTCAGTGCTCTTCAGTATAAAATATGGCTCAAGCTTCCGTATTCTAGGACGAGTCTATATTGCGATTTAAATTTGGATTACTCGATGAATAACGTTGGCAAGACGATACTTTATTAATAGATTCTCGACAAGCGCTTCTGAGCGTACGAATGCACTAACATCAGTGCATAGAGTAATTTAAGAAACTTGATAACAAAAAAAAGGAGTACGATGAACTCCTCACATTCTTGGATAAGAAGTTCAAAACAAGCGATTATTTCATAGACTTTTATTTGCAAATGAAATAGAAAATTAATTACACTTTTTCCTGTAATTAAGTATTTGAATTTTGTCTTCATTATTTTTTTCTTTTAGTATTTTAAATTAAATATTGAAACATGACAAATTTAACATTAAAAACGGGAATTTTTGAAATTGAAATCAAATTGAATATTCTTCGAAATTTAAAAGTATAAATTGAAATTTTTTTCTATTGCTCTAAAAAAAATATTGATGTTAGAGTTATGTTTTGTACGTTAATGAGGGTTTAAGGGAGGAACCCAAAAGAAACTAACACCGTGGAAATTCGCGTGGAATTCCATGTGGAAATTTGCATGGAAATCCACCTGCAACCATCCAAAAACGTAGAAATCCACCAAATTGGATGTCATTTTTGAGTAAATAAATAATTTTTCAGTAAATTAACATAAATCAGGGATTTTTATGGAGCTGTTCAAAAACTACGTCAGACTGACGGGAAGGGGGGGGGGGGCGCAGAATGCAAAATGTGACATCCCACATGAAAATGTGAATGCGAATAAAATTTTTTTTAAATGCTTGAAAAATGAAAAAAGTGATTTTATTTGACAAGTCTAGCGTCTAAATATGTCCCCTGTTCTTCACTTTTCCCCTTTTTTAAATCATTCTTCTTTTTCTCCTGTTTTCAAGCAACTTCCCCTTTTTCTCGTTTTTCGATTGAATGCGAACTGAATTGATTGAAACCATTTCAAAAATCAAACTATTTTGCGTTGAAAGTTAATATTTTTAATTGAAAAGTCTATATTCTTGGTTCAGCATTCACCTCCTTTGGCTCGTCCTTTGGTTAAAAATTCTACTATTTGGTTGAAGATTGAAATATTTTGTTGAAAATTCGTTTCTTTTTTTTAGTTGGAAATTAATGTTCTTTATTAAAAATTTAACTGACCTATTTTTGGCTGAAAATTGATCGTTTTTAGTTGAAAATTCAACTATTAAATTTTTCATTAAGAATTCAGTTTTTTTAATTGAAAATTCAACTCGGGTGAAAGTTGAACTACTTTATTAAACATTCATTTTATTGGTTAAAGATTGAATTATTCTGTTGAAAATTTGTTTGTCTGTTTTGTTAGCAAATTTAATTTTTTAACTGAAAATTTAACTATTCTATTTTTGGTTGAAAATTTTATATGCAAATTTTCTCTAGATGGAAATATTAAATTATTAATAATATTAAAATAAATATTATTAATACTGATATTTAAAAATTTAGTCTTTAGATGAAAATTCAACTATTTGGTTGAAAATTTTAAATTTTTGTTTGAAAATTCGTTTTTGTTATTGAAAATCAATTTTTTGAACTGCAAAATTGAAAAATTCCGTTTTTAATTGAAAATTGAGCGTTTTTAGATTAAAATTCTACTATTTGTTTGAAAATGACCTTTATTGTTGAAATTCATATTTTCATGTTGAAAATTCAAGTGGTTTGCAGAAAATTCATCTTTTTGGCTTAAAAATAAAACTCTTTTGTTGAAAATTCGTTTTCTTTTTTTAATGAAAATTTTATTATTTTGGTTTGTTGGTGTAACTATTTGATGGAAAATCAACTTCTTGGTTGTAAATTTATATTTTCGGGTAGATAATTAACTGTTTTGTGGATAATTCTTCCTTTTTGGTTTAAAAATTCAACAATTTGGTTAACACTCTGCTCTTTTGAATGAAAAACCTTTCTTGGTTGAAAATTCATCTCTTTTGGTGGTTAAAAATTGATTACTTTTAAATGAAAATTCAACATTTTTGGTTAAAAATTAATCGGTTTTAGATGAAAATTCAACTATTTGGTTGACAATTGACGTTTTTTGTTGTAAATTCGTTTTTTTCGATAAGAAATTATTTTTCTACTACATTATTTCAAAATAATTTTATCTGTTGAAGAACCATCTCTTTGGTTGCCAAAAATTTAATATTTTGTTGAAAATTCGTCTTTTTATTGTTGTTGAAAATCAATTTCTTGAACTGCAAAATTGATCAATTCCATTCGTTATTGAAAATTTATCGTTTTTAGTTTAAAATTCGAACACTTGTTTTAAAATTAACTTTGTTTTTGGAAATTCATATTTCCGTGTTAAAAATTCGTCTTTTTGGATAGAAAATTGTATTATTTTGGTTTTTTGGTTTAACTATTTGATTGAAAATGAACTTTCAAGTTGAAAATTCATTCTTCGGGTAGATAATTCAACTGTTGTATAGTTTTCAAAATAGCGTGACGTAGTTTTTGAACGGCCCCTTATTCTAAAATTCAAAATATTTTTATTTGATTTTTTTTTTAATTTTTCAAGATTTCAATTTGCGAAAATCCACGGTATTTCGGTCGTTTTCCACTGATTCCCTTGCAAACAAAAAACTATTAGAATTTCCAGTACTTTATTTAAAAAAAAGTAAAAGCCAGCATAACAAATCATAGATTAGTAGAGGATATTTTAAGAGACACGAACCTTGTTTAGAAAAAAATACATCAATCTTATCGACACGGATCGTTAATTCCTAACCACACCCCCTCGTTAAGAGTTGGGCTTATTATACTTGGATAGCGCTCGCTTTATTTCGCTACGTCGCATTTGATTTTTCATTTATGTGAATATAATTATTATTTAATATTATTAATATTTATACAAAATGTTTAATACTTCCATTTTTTCGATGCGGAATTAATACCTGAGGACCCTAAGGAAGATACGGAATTAGGATAATTCGTTTTCCTAGAAAAACAGACTTTATAACAACATATTTGCTGTCTATGATTATCTTTATTGCTTCCTTATCGATTCTGGCCTTTTCTGATGACACGCTTTCAGTTCATTCGCGAAATAGGACACTTGATCGATGTGTGAAATACAGGCGGAAAAAAGTCTCACGAGACAAAATTAGCCGAACGAATTAAACGATAAAATTCTTCAAACAAAAAATCAAGCAATATGAATGATAAAGATAACTGAAATTCGACTTTTAAGAGCTGAACAAAAGTGTTTATTAAGCATAAATTATAAAGTTTAAAATAAATATTTATTGATCATTGTCTTTAATTTTCGTGAAATACGAAAATTATGTGGAACAAACAAAGGCCTTTTAAAATTGGCAGGTAAAAACAAAGAGTTCAGTAGAAAATGTATTTATGTATAGAACTATTTTTGGTTTTCATTCACTTGAGGAATTTTGTTTGTTGGATAGTTTCCACGCAAAGTTTCCAAATCAGAAGTCACGAAAATTTCCCCATCACTTTATAGACGCAGATCACGTGGGAGAATTCGAGGGTCTCGGATTGTTTCTCGGTTTTATGAACACGTACTGCAGTCATCGCTTAAATTCAAAAGGCGTACTCCCGATTAGGGTTTGGAATTATTGACAGTCAACACTTTCTTCCGCCTCCTATACTGATATCTAGAAAAAAAATTGGCCATAAATACATGTACGTAGCAAAAATTATATTCACGAAAACAAATTTTTTATTTAAGGCTTAGTAATTAAATGAATTCAAAGTTCTCGGTCTTTTCCCGGTTCACAAACATTTTTCACGGTCAATGAAATTAAAAAATTAAAACTCTAAAGCTACAAATTTTTCCATTTGAAGTAATAAAAACTGAGCTGCAAATTAAAGCACTCAAAGTGGAACTCTTGAATTTTAAACTTTTAAAATTGAAGTTTAAAAGTTTTTTAATTCAAAAATTTTGTATTCAAATGCTCAATAATTTACACGTATAAAATGGAAGCTATTAACACTTTTCAATTGAACAATTTTAAATTAAATGCAGCTAAACTGTCAAATTAAAATTTTAAACTTTTATCAATTGTAGTGTTCAAAGATTCAAATTTAGATCCAACAATATATATCCACGTTATCATTTTCAATGCTCTAAATTAAAGAATCAATCATTGAATTAAATTTTTTTTCAAAATTATATCATTTTAAGCAATTTTAAGCCAAAATCATTAAAAATTGAACAGTTACATTTTTTTATGAACTGAACACTTCTTAAACTGAAAGTTACATTTTTTCATTTTAAATCGTTTAAAAATCCTTAAAATGCTTCAAAATTTTATTTCAAAATCTTGAAAATTTTACATGTTGTTTTACATTTTTTCACATTTTAAATTATTTTTGTAATTTTTTAAGAACTTTTAAGCATCTTTTAAAATGATTCGAATTTTTCCTAAATTTTTTTTAAATCCTGCCAAATTGAAAAAAATTTCCTTAAAATATTCCACTTTCATTTTTTACAATTTTGTAAATCTTTTTAAATATTCTCTTGAAATTAATTTTTCAAAATAAAAAATAATTTTCAATTTTCCTAGGAATCTTAGGCAAATGTTTTTTATTCTTTTGAAGCCTTTCACAATTCTTAAAAAGCTTCTAAATTTTTTGTTCGAAATCTGCAAAATTCTATATTTTGTTTTAAATCGGGGCCGTGAGTTATTCGCACCAAAATTTCGGTACGAATAGCCGGATTTAAAAATGTAACGTTCAAAGTTAAGTTTTATTGTTTTTAGTTTTGAATATTTGATCTATAATTACTGATTTTAAATGAACAGTCAGATATTTCTGAATATTAACTAATTGTTCTTTTTTCTTAATTAAAAAAATTCAAATTGAATAGTTTAAAAATGGAACATTTTAGACTCAAACAATATTTGAAATGTCATAAAAGCCTCTAGTTATAAATATATACATTTTTAAAGTTATTTAAAAATTGAAAATAGTTTATAAAGTTTCAATCGTGCGTTTACGTTTGTTTAACTAATAAGACTTTCCAATTGAAACAGTTTAATTTTTAACGTTAAAATCTGGAAATTTTAAAATTGTGAACTGATTCCGAATCGTCTTGTAAAATCAATTATTATTCACTTTTTAATCGTAAAAGTATAGTTCAATTTAAAAAATCATAAGTTAATTTATATTCACAGTTGATCAACTAAAAATACTTGTTATCCAAAATTTTCGATTTCAAAAGCTTCTAATATTTAATTGTCGCTTAAAAATTAAAATCTAAAATGGAAAATTGTTAAAGTGAAAGATTTTCGAATTACGCATTATAAACTTTTTTTCTAAAAATTTGTAAAATTCCTGGTAAAAAAATCAATTCACGAAGTTTTGCGGTAATCCTGATATAATATTCTTGTTAGTAATTTATTTGCCTTGGAACGCGTAAAGATGGGATCCGAACCACCAGAACCTCGGTAAAAGTAAATAGAAAAATTGCCATAGGTACTCTACTCCAAATCTCTTAGAATCTATGGAAATCCTTTTACGAAAATTTATGAAATCTCTTGAAATCCGTTAATATTCAGTGAAATCATTTAATGTGTTTGAAATCTGGAAAATTCCATGAAATCTTACGAAATCCCGTGAAGAATTTGTAGTCCTTTGAAACCTTTTAAAATCCGTAAGAAAACAAAATCACTAAAAATAACTTGAAATTTCTTGAAATCTTTAGAAATCTTATGAAGCCCGACCAAATCTATAAAAATCTTTTGAAATCTCATCAAATTTGTTGATATCCAACGCAATCCCGTGAAAATTCATTAAAATCCTTTGAGAATTCCGTAGAAATTATTCATAATACCTCAAAATCCCGTAAAATCTATGGAAACTTTTCGAAATCTCTTGAAACTCATTGATATTCATGGAAATCTCTTGAGGTATTTTATATATTGGAAATCCCATGAAATCTGTGGAAATCCCTTGCAATATTTTAAATCCCGGGAAGATGCATTGAAATCCATTAACTTCCGTAGAAAGAGTTCAGAAATTCTCCAAATCCCTTAATAAAATATGTGGCAATCCTTCGGAATCTCTTGAAACCCGTTGATATTCATTGAAATCCCTTGAGATATTTTTAAATCATTTGAAATCTGTGGAAATCCTACGGAATCTCTTGAAATATTCGGTTAAATCCCTTGGTGTGTTTAAAGTTTTTGCAAATCCTTTGAAAGTACATTCCCTGAAATCTGGGAAATGCCATGAAAAATGATGCAACTCCTTGCAATCCCTTATAATCTTCTGAAGTCCTTTGAAATCTTTGAAATTTTCTGAAATCCTACGAGACTCTTTAAAATACTTGAAACTTATCCAATTTTACGATATCCCTTGGAATATTTTTAAATACCCTAAAATGTTTGAAATCCTGACAAATGCTTTGAATTTCGTTGAAAGCTTTTTAAATTCCTTAAAATGATTGAAATCCTTTGAAATCGTTGACATCTGGTATAAGCTGAAAATTCAAGCATGAGAAGTTAAGCAAACTTACAATCTGTAGGACAAAGATATTTTTGGACTTTCATCAAACTTTAGGTGGGTGATAAGATAAGGGTACCAGTTTTTTATATCACTTCAATCGTTGAAAAGACATATATCGATGTGTCGAAATCATTCGCTTAAATTGTTAATATTGTTTAAATAAATTATAGCATCATCAGCTTAAAAGTCTGCAACTATCTCGTAAACTATTTCTACGGGAAAGGGCAGCATCTACGAATACACTGGAACCTGGCTTTAAGAACAATTTCGGGCATGGCTTTCAGTGGCCTTGATCTTAAATCTAGGGAATCCAAACGTAAACATTCAGGGCCGTGTGAACCATTTCCAATTGGAATACATAATATTACGCAAAATGCGCGTGTGAGTATCCGCGCACTGCTCCCTTTGCCGCTACGCTGCTGTTTGTCACGCATGACTGAGCATCGCCTGTCTCTCGGTCCCCGCATCCACAAAATTCCGAGGACAGAAATTCTAGGAACTTCGTAAACCCATGTTTCTGTGTAGTCAATAGTACATAATCCGAAATCCCAAAAAGAGTCGAAAACACATTCAAATATCTATTAAATTAAACGGAATACGGAAAACCAGATTCAAACGTTTGCTGCGACTTTCTCCGTTCACTGATTTTGTAGTTACATATTGCCTTTTTCCACAGAACGGCAGTATTTCACAACCCCCCATGATATCCTGAAAAAACTCTTTGAAATCTAATGGAACCCCATGAAATCTCTTCGAATCCCTTAACAAAGTTTAATACCCTGGAATTCCCATTTAAGTGCGGATTCGGGGATGGTCCTACATGGTCTTCACTTAAATCGAACACAACATGCGCTCGCACCGAACGTATACATTCAGGGTCGTATGAACCATTTATGTTGGAATTGGATGCATGCTAACAGCGGACGCAACTAACGCGCCACTGCTGCTACGCTGCTGTCTGTCACGCATGGCGGAGCACCGCCTGTCTCTCGTTCCCGTGGTCCCCGTGTCCACAAAATTCCGAGGAATCAAATTCTAGGAACTATTTAAATGGGAGTTACATAAATGGGATTCTCAGTATATTCTAAAATGCTTATTTTAAATAAACCAGAGCCCCGATTTCGTAACCCCCGGTTTTGTAATTCCTAGAACTGCTGGCCCCCGCAATTCCTCGGGGGGGGGGGGGGGAGACGGTTGCAACTCTCTTGCCTCGGAAGGGCCGCGGTGCGCGAGTACTCAGCCGAGTATATTGCGCAATATTATGCATTCCAATTGGAAACGGTTCAGGCAGCCCGGGCTGTTTACGTTTAGATTCCCCCGATTTAGTAACAAGGCTATTTGCAGGCAACTCCCGAAACTTACTAAATCGGGGTCCGAGTGTACATAGAAATCTTTCAAGTCTTTCGAATTCTTTGAAACCTGATGTACGTTAACAAGAGTCGACTTTTTAAAGTACTATTGCTGGGAGGATTAGGCCACGTTTTTAACCCACTTTCAAGATACCTAATATTAAAATTCTTTCACGTAGGCCCTCCAACTTTCCCATTGTAACTACAGTCGAATAAAAGTGTAACGTGCGTACACAATACACATTCCTCTTGGTAGAATGCAATCTAGTGAAATGAAGGTACGTTTAGCGTTCACCACGTGGTCGTGCAGGTACTTACGAGTGCAGGCTAACGCATGGAAAATGGAATTCACGATGAGAACTTTTGCTTGCGGTGTTCCTTCGGACAACTCCGTCGACTGTCGTTCAAACTCGAGAAGGTCTAAGAATACCGCGAGCGGCCATATTTGGCAATGAGACTTTGAGTCGTTGCATACAACCCGCTGAAAACGGGTGGATTTAAAAGACATTAATTAACAATTTAACCGCTTACGGCTCATAAATTGTTCCCCCTGTAACCCTTCGTAGTCAAAGTACCGAGAATAAGTGATACGCGCATCAAACAAAGGAGGAGAAATCCATTTTAATCTGTCTCGAAAGGCGCGCTTTTTACCGGCTGACCTCGGCCGACAAAAGTCGTGAGAAAAAATGAGAAACCTTCATTTCCATGTTGATGTTCAGAACCAATAATTTTTTATAATAGTTATTATTTCCAAGGGCTTCTTATTAGGTTCTTATTTTTTTCGAATGAAATAAAAATTAAATTTTTAAAATCTTTCAAAAGTTAGGGAGTAAATTGCAATTTTGGTAATCCTAATTTTTGACTATATTAAACAATTTTCTTGTTCCCAGATATCTTCGACATATTCCCTTATATTTTAATTGAATCTCATTTAATCCTGTTGCAGACCTCACAGTCCAAAATACACTCAAAACAGGGAAATAGGGCGATTTTTCATGAAAATAGGGAAATAAATTCTTTTCAATAAAATTATTGTAGGTACCATATTGCATTCAATATGAAATTAATTTTCAACAAAATAGTTCATTTTTTAATCAAAGAGATGAATTATGATGATTCTTGAACCAAAAAATGATTTTTTATTAAAACAGTTCAAAACTTTCAACTAAAACGATGAATTTTCTACAAAAAAGATGAATTTTCAATCAAGAAAATTAATTTTTTACCAAAAAAGACGACTTTTCAAAAAAATGCATGAATATTTAACTAAAAAAGACCAATTTTTAACCAAAAATGGAATAGTTCAATTTCCAATTAAAAATAACAATTTTCAATCAAAGAGATTAATTTATAACTAAAACAATGACTATTCAATCAATAAAATAAATTTTTAACAAAGTACTCCTTTCAACCAAGTGCGGTGGAATTTTCAACCAAAAAATGAAGTTAAATTTTCAGTTAAAAAGATTGATATTAAACCAAAAAAAGACGAATTTTCAACCAAATAGTATAGAATCCTCAACCAAAGCAGATTAATTTTTAACAAAGTAGTTGAATTTTCAACCAGAAAATATGAATTTTCAACAAAAGAGTTGAGTTTTCAAGCTAAAAGGTCGAATTTTTTGGAGAATAGTTGACTTTGAAACCGGAAAAGATCGTTTCAAAATTAAATTAAATTGATGAAATTTTTATTGCACTTGACCTCTCATTGAACTTTAATCCAAAAAGACGAATTTTCTATTCAAAAAGATGAATGTACAACAAAACAGTTGAATTTTCTACCCGAAAGATTGTTAAAAAATAGTTTATTTTCAACAAAATAATTAAATATTCAATAGTAGATTTTTTAAGCGAAAGAGATAAACTCTGAACCAAAAATATAATAGTAGACTTTTCAACCATAAATAGTTAAATTTTCTTATTGGTATCTATTAATTAATTTCGAATTTATCAAAAAACCGTTAAAAAGGGGAAATTTCTTGAAAACTTCCCTTGTAATCTTTTTTAATCTTTGTCAGAGAAACTGCCGCCATTTTATTAATTTTTCACTTGAAAAAAATATTTGCATTCAATTTCGAAACAGTGTGAAATTCCTCGCTCGAATCAAAAAAGAAAAGTTAAATATCTTAATTAGCTAAAAAAATACAGCATTTCGATTGAGGCGTTGTAATATTCATTGGAAAATATTATCCGGTTCCGAGAAAATGAAGGGAGAAAATTATTTTTTCCGCACGTTTTCTCAAATTTGGTCGGTGATTAAAAATCCATCTTTCAATGCAAGACAAAAAATTAAAAGTATCATTTCTGCCTATTGAGTTGCTGAATTGAAACAGAAAATGTTTGATAAAAAAAAATCGTTCAGTTCAGAGGAAATGGAGGGTAATTTTTTGGACTCGAGGTGTTGGCGTTTTACATTAGAAATCGGTAATTTTAGTAAAAAATCCTTAGATTTAAAAAATATTAAATTTTTTTGTACAAATGTAAGTTAAGCCAGCGGTTTTAAATATAGATTTCGACAAATAATTACAATTTTGGAAGAATTTAAGGTTATAATAACGTTTTTCACAGGAAATTAGTTATTAAAAAAAAATCATCAAATTTAGAAGAAGATTTACAATTCAGAACGATTTTATGTTATGTTATGACAGTGTTTTTCGTCTGAAATAATTGGTATCTTTAACACAAAATAATTAGATTTCAATGAATATTTACCATTTTTCAACAACTTTAGATTATGTTTGTGTGTTTCACCTAAAATTGGTATTTTAAAACAAAAATCATTAGATGAATGAGATAAATCATTAGATTTACATACAATTATTTTTGTTTAAAATAATAAAATGTACAATATGTCAAAAAAAATTTTGGTTTCAAAGATAATTGATAATTTTGAACAATTTTAGGTTAAGTTGATGTTTTACACCTAAAAATGGTATTTTCAAACAAAAAACATTACAATTTGATCAATATTTATAGAATCTTTGAACAATTTTGCATTTTGTTAGTGTTTTTCATCTGAAAAGGGCATTTTTAATAACAAAATTAGATTCGAAAGAAGATTCACAACTTTTGAACAATTTTAGGTCATGTTGGCGTTCTACACCAGAAATCGGTATTTTTAGTAAAAAAAAATCATTAGATTTAAAAAAAGACTTAAAATGTTTTGTACAATTGTAGGCTAAGCTTTTCAATATTTCAAACGAGTTTTACAATTTTTGAACATTTTAAGGTTATGTTTACGTTTTTCACAGGAAATCGGTTATTTTAAACAAAAATCGTTAGATTTAAATCCAACTATATTTGTTTAAAATAATAACACTCACAATCTTGAGCAATTTTTGAATGGGTTAGTGTTTTTCGTCGCAAATTGAAATTTTCATTCAAAAATATTCAGATTTCAAAGAAGATTTATAATTTTTGAACAATTTCAGGTTAAGTTTGTGTTTACATCGAAAATTGGTATTTTCAGATAAAAATCATTAAAATGTGAACAAGATTTAGAGTCTTTGGACAATTTTGGTTTATGTGAGTGTTTTTCGTCGAAAGAAATTGAATTTTGAACATTTGAAAAATAAACTGGTTCCATTTTTAATTGTTGAAAATTTGAGGAGCAAACCCAAGTTTTGTATTAAAAACTAGAGTTAAAAATGTTATATATACATACAATATTTGAACAATAAATAGGACATTTTAGCTTTCTTCACCAGAAATATTATTTTAAATAAAAATCTTTTTTTCGTCGGAAAGTGGTAGTTTTGAACAAAAATGCAAAGGTTTGATTGTCAATATATTGTATACAAAAATATTATGTATTAATTCTGAATTTAAGATATTTTCATCATTTACCACAAATATTTGTCTTGCTTTTTCTTTTCTATTATTTTATATATATAAGATACTATGAAAGAGAAAATTATTTATAAATATTAATTTTATATTTTAATTTCAAAATTGCGTCAGACAAGGAAAAAATGGAACCGTTAGTTTTGTAAATTATGAACAAGAAATCCATTTTCTGTAATTTTGCGAAGTGATTTTCCAGTCTGAAGGCGTTTTCCCTGATATATAAAATATCTATCAGTCATTAAGGACATTTAGCGATATTAAAATCTGAGCGACCATGCAATTTATATATATGAGACGAGCGACCGGCGCACCCACATCTCGATTTCTAGGTCAGGAGGGTGTGGTAAATTACTGCTCAAGTGCCGATCGTGATCGTGAGGCAGGAGGAATTAAATATATATATAGGTCCATTACGTACAATGAATGCACTCTGCAGTAAGATAATGTCAAAAGTCGTCTAAATTAAGATGAGATAATGGCATTGACAAAAAAAATTGCTCGGCTTGACGAAATCGAAACGCATGGTATTCTATCAACAAACAAACACGTGTTAGATAATCCATTGAGCTGCTCTAATAATTTGTTTACATTTTTAGTTTTGAGGTCGTTATATTTTTAATTGGAATTTCAGAATTAAATTTAAATCAAGGAAACCCTTTTCTTAAAAAAATCTAGTCACGACATCTCGCATACATTATCGTCGAAAGCCTGATCTGTTAGTGGCAGTTTTCACTTGGTTCTTTTGTAGTTTCTGGACTTTCATATCAGGTCTACAAATTTTCGGTGCCTTTATTTTGATGTCTTGTAACTCCTGGTCAAACTTGAATTGTTTCCCGCCCGAAGGTGGTTTCAAAGGGCGAACCGTAAACTTTAAAACACAATATATAAAAAGTGGCGGCCTTGCGGACTTAACCTAAAAAATTATTAGTGAATACAATGGCGTCCGACAAGGAGCATTTGAGACACTGCATGCTTTTTGCATTACAATTGAAAAATCATAGTGAAATTTCTGAAACCACTTTTTACACATTTTACGTGCCACCTCACCTTCCTCTAAGGCTGAGCAAATAATTTCCGTCGCTTCTCTGCATTTTTTCAATTGAAATGCAAAGAAAATGCAGTATCTCAAATGTTCCTTGTCGGACGCCATTTTATTGACTAATGATTTTTGAAGTTAAGTCCGCAGGGTCGCCACCTATTACATTTTGTTTAAAGCCTAAGGTTTGCCCTTTAAAACTACCTTAAAGCAGGAAAAAATTCAAGTTTGACCAAGAGTTACAAGACATCAAAGTAAAGGCACCGACTTAATTTGAAGACATAATAAATCACAACTTCCAAATGAGGAATTTTAATTCTAAAAATTCATTTCTAAAAGGGAAAACCTAAATTGTAAATGATTTTTTAATATTAAAGGAGACATTTATGTTCTTAATTTTACTTCATGATAACATTTATTTCTGAATGTTGCTAAACATTATTGACAAAATAGAACATTTTAATTGTATAGTATTTTTTGATATTGGGAAATAATTCCGTTCTTAACATTTTGTTCCCACACCATAATTCGTAATATTTTTTACACTTTCAGAGAGATGAGAAAAATGTAATAAATTATGAACCAAAAAATTACCGGTACCAACAAGATTTTTAGGAAAATTTTAAATGATTTAGGTTGTATTTTAAAAGATTAATTTCAAGTTTTGATGATTTCAATACATGTCGAAAAAAATCTGGGAGATTTTATGACAAGTTCTTTTTTTTTTAATTCTGCAGGATTTTAAATATCTTTAGGAAAACTTTAAATCATTTCAAAAGATATTTAGAAGTTTTCAAAAGATTCTGATATAATTTAAACGTTGAACCTTGAAGCTTTTTAGACTTTTGAAAGGTTGCAAGAGAATCAAAAATTTTCTTATGCTTCCTGAGAAAATTTCAAATGATGTTCTACTTTGAAAAATGAACTGTAAGAAAAAATTGAAAAGATTACAAAATTTTAGAAAAAATCGAGTAAGTTTAAGAGATATATAGAAGTTTTGAAAAAATTCAAAGAAAAGATTTCAAATTTTTGTTAACAAATTGTGGATTAATTGAAGTTTTTGAACAAAATATTTAGAAGCTTTTTAAGAATTTTTAGAGTTTTCAAGATTATAAAAAAATGTTCTTAAGAAGTTATAAATTAATCTGTTTTGTTTAAGGCTTCAACTATCTTATTAAAGATTCGTCTTTTCTAGATGAATTCAACGGTTTTTTATTTCAAATTAAAATCTTTTTTGATTGAAATATCAACTATTACATTTTTTGTTGAGAATTTATCTTTTTTGGTTGAAAATGCAAATACTTGGTTAAGAGTTGAAGTTCTCTGTTAAAGATTCATTTTTTTTTTATTTATCATTTTAGTTAAAAATTAATTTCTTTGATGGAAAATCTAACTATTTTGTTGAAAATTAATGTATTTTGGAAAAAATTCTTATTTTTTGGCAGAAAATTAATCTTCTTCGTTGAAAATTCACCTTTTGTTGATGAATTCAACTATTTTTGATTTAAAATTAAAATCTCTATTAGTTGAAATATTAAGTATTGCCTTTTTTATTAAGAATTCATCTTTTTTGGTTGAAAATTCAACTATTTCGTTAAAATTTTAAAATTCAGATTTTTTGGTTAAAGATTCATCATTTTCATTAAAATTTCATCTTTTTGGTTGAAAATGTTAACTACTTTGTTGAAAATTTCTTCTTTTTTGACAGAAAATTAATCTTCTGTTGAATTTTTTTTTGTTTTGTTGAAATCAACTGTTTTTGATTTAAAACAAAATATTTTTTGATTGATATAGAAGCTGCTACACTTTTCGTTGAGAATTCATATTTTTCTTTTGAAAATTCAACTACTTGGTTAAAAGTTGAAAAATAATTTGTTAAAAATTCATTTTTTTGTTGAAGAATCATCATTTTAGTTACCAATTCATCTTTTTGGTTGAAAATGTAACTACTTTGTTGAAAAATCGTCTTTTTAGGCAGAAAATTAGTGTACTGTGTTGAAAATTCATCTTTTTGGTTGAAATCAACTGTTTTTGATTTAAAATAAAATATTTCTTGATTGAAATAGAAGCTATTACACTTTATGTTGCTAATCCATATTTTTCTGTTGAAAATTCAACTACTTGGTTAAAAATTCATTTTTTTTTTTGGTCGAAGATTCATCATTTTAGTTACAAATTCATCTTTTGGCTTGAAAATGTAACTATTTTCTTGAAAATTCGTCCTTTTTGGCAGAAAATTGATTTTTCTGTGTTGAAAATTTATCTTTTTGATTAAATTCAACTGTTTTTTATTTGAAATAATATATTTTTTGATTGAAATAGCAACTATAACACTTTTTGTTGAGAATTCATCTTTTTTGTTGAAAGTTCAACTATATTTGACTAAAAGTTGAAAACTAGTTTGTTAAAGATTTATTTGTTTGGTTGAAGATTCACTACTATAGTTGAAAATTCATCTTTTTGTTAAAAAATGTAACTGTATCATTGAAAATTCATCTATTTGGTGGAAAATGTATATATTCAGTTTAAACTTTTTAAACTATTTTGTAGAAAATTCGTCTCTTTTGGTAAATATTTAATCTTTTTTGTTAAAAATTCAACTGGTTGAAAATAATTGTTGTTGTTGAAAATTCTTTTTTTTTTATGTATTCAAATGTTAAAAAATCAACTATTTGTTTGAAAATGAACTTTTTTGTTGCAGTTTTGATTTTCCATATCTAAAATTTTCAAAAATGTTTTTGAATTTTCACACTAATTTTAGAAAAATTACATTTATAGAGCAAATGAACAAATAAAATGAAAAATAGATATTTATTCGAAATTTTTATTTTGTATTAAAAATGATTTTCTCTTTAAATGGAAAAACTATACGCGCGCACAGTGCGTATTATTTATATTATAATTATTATTATATATGCAATATTATTTATTTATATTATATTATTATATTTGATGCTAGTTAAATTAAAAATTAAATTAGATCATTTGATAATATGTATTTGAGGGCACAGTAGTCGATCTCATGTTTCCGGAGGTCAAAATTGTCACTCATTGTTAGCCGGCGGATTTCAGAGTAATTTCCCCTGTTTGGTAAGCATATCAAGTGCTCACTACATGGACGCATTGGCCATAGACGCAATATAAATAGACTTCGCATACTTTGCTGCCCTTAAGCTCTTAAACTTCTGGCTAGACTGGACAAAATTTATATTTACACTTTAAAACAGAAATTTCGGAATTTTTGAGAAAAATTAGTTTTTTATGATATTAGTTTTCTAATATGCTTAATGATTATTATTATTATATTGATTTCTTTTGTCTCACACAATTTTTAAATTAAAATATAAAATTAATACTAATACCAAATTTTTGTAGTTCATAGTATCTTATCTAAAATAAAGGAAAAGAGAAGCAAGGACAATACTTTTTACCACTGATGAAAATTAACGGCTCATCAGAATATATACGTAATATTTTCGTACATTACACAGATTATAGACAATTACAAAATTATACTTTTGTTGAAAAATACCCATTTCCTATGGGAAACACCAACATAATCTGAAGTTATTCAAAATTGAAAGTTTAATTTTTGAAGTAAAATTATCTTTATTTAAAATAAGTTCTTTTGCCGCAGTGAAAAACGCTAACAAACACGATTTTTGTTTAAATATTGAAAATATTCTTTGAAATCTAATGATTTTTACCAACAATGGCAATTTTAGACGAAAATATAACATAATAAAGAATTGTTTAAGATTTTAAATCTTATTTTAAACCTAATGTTTTTTTGCTTAAAACGACCGATTTCTAGTAAAAAATGTTCACATCTTTTTTTAAATCT
Source organism: Andricus curvator (assembly GCA_932195095.1). NCBI lineage: Eukaryota > Metazoa > Arthropoda > Insecta > Hymenoptera > Cynipidae > Andricus > Andricus curvator. The sequence goes on along the minus strand of CAKNYM010051665.1, from coordinate 105,622 downwards.
ACCAATTTTCGGTGAAAAACGTGAGCATGACCCAAAATTGTTCAAAAAAATTTCATCTTCGAAATCCATTGATTTTGACTAAACATACCGATTTCCGGTGTAAAACACTGACACAATCAAAAATGGTTGAAAGATTCAAACTGTAGCTTAAATTGTAATGATTTTTGTTTGAGAATACCAAATTTGAATGTACAATGCCAACCTTAGATAAAACTGTTAAAGAATTATTAGTCTTCCATGAATTCTAATAATTTTTTAATAAAAATTTCAATTTCGGACTAAAAACACTAAAACAGCCCTAAGTTGTTCAAGTTTGTAAATTTGATTAGTTCAAATGAATATAACTGAATTAAAATCTAATGGTTTTTGTTTAAAAATACCAATTTCAAGTGTGAAACACACCAGCATAACCAAAAGTTGTTAAAAAATTGTAAATACTCTTTGAAAATCAATAATTTTTAAATTAAAAATACCAATAATTTATAATGAAAAACACTAAAATCGTAATAGAAAATTGTTCAGAATTGTAAATCTTTTTAAAAATCTAATAATTTTTGTTTAAAATAACCAATTTCCTGTGCAAAACGTTAATATACCCCGAAGCTCATTACAAATGGCAAAATCTTCTTCGAAGTATAATGATTTTTATTTTAAAATACAAATTTTCGGTGTAGAACGCTAACGTAACCGAAAATTGTTAAAAATTATGAACCTTCAAATTCTAATCATTTTTGTTTAAAAACAGCAATTTCCTGTAAAAAAGAAGAGCTAACAAAACCGCAAAACGTAAATTGTTGAAAAATTGGTAAACTTTGAAATCTAATAATTTTTTTTTATTAAAAATACCCATTTTCGACGCTAAGATAACATAAAATTTTCGCAAGTTGGGAATCTTGTTTATGATTTTTTGTTTAAAAAAAGCACTAAAATAAAACATTTATAATATTTCCAATAAATTATTGAATAATTTGAAAGTTTTAATTTAACTACACAAGAGTATTAAAAAGCATAAATTCTCAATTCGTATAAGGTTTTCTATGATTATTTTTTTTTTTTTATAAAAGGGATTCTTTGTAGATTTAATTTTCAAAATTTGAAATCAAAGATGTACAACAACTTTAAGTGATAAAAAGTCAATCAGGTTTTAAAATATAAATACATATAAGAGCTATCAGAATTAGAAAGAAAAAGATGAATATTTCAATTAAGTCGAAAGTGATAGAGGTTTAAAGAAAAAATGTTTTTTTGTTGTTGGAAAAACAAAGTACAACATTCAAATACGCATAACTTCCTAGACATCTTTTTTCGAAAATCAGAAAAATATGTATCGCTTAATTTTCTCTAAAAAACAACATATTTCGCCCCGCAAGATTCGGCAATTTCAAGTTAAATTTATTAAGTTTATAAACTTAATGAATTAGGCAGTTTTTAAATTTCCAGATTTTTAAATTAAGCAATTATTAATTTATTCCTAATTTAAACTTTCGAATATTCCAATCTGAGGTTGACTGAAAAAACACTTAAAAATGTATGCGTTCAAAATTGCATCATTTTAAATTAAAATAATTTAATGTGGTAGAATATGAAATTAAAATCTTCAATATTATTATTAATTTTATTAGTATTATTAAAAGGAGGTTTAAAAAATATAGAATTTTGATTAAAAAACTTTAAAGTGAACAACTGAAAACCTTTTTGAAAATTGCAAGTACAATTTGAAATTAAAAACCTGAATTAATTTAAAAATTAAAAATTTTAGTTCTTAAAAATTGAATAATTTTAGAATTAAACTTTCCAAAGTGGACAAGTATAAACTAAAAACGTTTGTAATTTAACTATTTTGAATTAAAGAAGTTCTAAATATTCACTGATTATTCAATTAATTTTCCTATTAATTTTGTGATTTTTCAATGATTAATCAGTGAAATTCCTTAAAGATTTGAATGGTTACTGATTTCTCCCGAAATTATCACTGATTGAGGTAGCTAGAAATAGGTCACTGATTCTCAATGAAATTGAAATGATTTTAATTCAGATACAGCATATCGTAATACAACTTTTAGGCTTAGTCAGTACAAGAAAATCGGAAAATATCGGCATTTTCTCTATTTAGTACAGGTATACCTTAAACAAAATTCCAGGTCTACTATTTAAAAAATACAGTCAATTCCATTTAGTTTCAACACATTCTACTGGTGCCAGACTAATTTACTTACAATGTCTCATAAAATTATTACTCAACGAAAATGTAAAGGTATTTTCCATAATTATTGAATTCTAAACAATTCTTATTATTATTATTATGAATTTTTTTAAAATCTAACTATAAGCATAATATTTTTATTAGCGAAAAAAGTCAATTCTCAAATATTTTAAATTCGCGATAAAGTAATAAAATAATTATTAAAATTTTGAAATAGCTGCGAGAAAAAAAATTCAAGTCATTTTTTCAAAATTCCATGACATCCAGGTTTTTACATTTTTTCATAATCTGAAAGATAAACTAATGCAAAACTCTCAATTTGTTACTCCCAATTAGTTAGAAATGACGAACAGGTTTCAGTCGAGCCGGGACTCACACACATGCCAGGATTCTAATATAATCAAGATGAGTACAATGTAAACAATTGCTTTGTAAACGTGCCAAGAAACAAATGAAGTGAAGATCGTTAAATGGCCAAGAAAGAAATTTCACAGCAACAATACATATCTTTTCTAATTGAATTTTAACCTTAACCTTCTTAAAGTAATATAGTATACATGGGTGATTATAGGAAATTCAGTTTTGATAGGAACAATTTTGATTGCAAAAGTATTTTGAAATATGTTTTTTTTTATCCAAACTATTTCTTGGTACTAGAATAAGCAATTTTGAAAATATTTGAGCTTAAAAATATGTCTTTTATGTTTTTTAAAACAATTTTTTGATAAACGCATCTGTGATTTTTCACAACCTGCATTAGTGATCCGATTTCCATAAAAATTAGTATTCTATAGTTTTTAGGGTCGCTGAATACGAAATTAATAACAGAATTTCCAAATTCAATTTGGCTAATCTAATATGGTGAATCACAAATTTTGAAAATTGTTTCAGTTTTATGAAAATGGGTATCCACAGGTTTTTGGAGTCGCTCAATTCAAATATAGTAACAGAATTGCTAAATTCAAAACGGCTGATTCAATACTTGTATTAAGGATCTAAAAATTGTATTTTGAAGATTCAAAATTAAAATTTATTCAATTTTAAAGATGTGTAAATAAAAATTCTTAAATTTTGTCAAGCATCTAGAGTTTTCCATTCTAAATCATCCAAATTGAAGAAATTTCCAATGTAAATTATCAAAATTACAAAATTTTTCATTTTCAAACTTAAAAATTGCATAATTTGAATTGTAAATTTGCAAAATAAAAAATTCTTCAAGACTTCAATTTTAAAGATGTACAATTTAAAGTTCTACAATTTTGAAGAGCTACAATTTTAAATTCTTGATTCGAAAATATATGTAGAATTGAAAATTATTCAATTTTGAAGATTTCTCTTATAAATGTAGGTAATTTTGAACGTTCTGTTTTAAATAGTTAAATTTTGAAGATTTACAATTGAAAATTCTTAGTTTTTAATATTTAAAATTGAAGACTGTTCAATATTTTATTTGTATAACATATATTATGCAATTTTGAATGATTTGTTTAACAGTTCAATTCTGAAGATTTAAAATTGAAAAATATTCGATTGTGAAGATTTAAAATTGAAATTGGTTTCATTTTAAAGATGTATAAACAAATTCTTGAACTTTGTCAAGAGTTTTCAATTCTAAATCTTCAAAATTGAAGACATTTGAAATCATAAAAATGACAGAATTTTTAATGGTAAAACTTAAATCGTGCATAATTTTTAGTTGTAAATTTCGACGTAAATTTTCAAAATTAAAAACTCTTCAAGTCTTCAATTTTAAAGATTTACAATTCAAAGTTCTACAATTTTGAAGAGTTACAATTGGAAATTCTTGAATTTCGAAAATAAATGTAAAATTGCAAATTATCAAATTTTCAAGATTTATATTTTAGATGTATGTAATTTTGCATGTTGTTTTTAAATAGTTCAATTTTTTAAAGTTACAACTGAAAATATTTTAATTTTGAATGTCTTGAATTAAAGACTCTTTAATATTTAATGTGTATAATATTACATGATGCAATGTTGAATGATTTTTTGGAAGTAGTTCAATTCTGAAGATTTAAAATTAAAAAATATTAATTTGTGAAGATTTAACATGGAAACTTATTCCATTTTAAAGATGTGTAACAAAATTCTAAAATTTTGTCAAGAATTTTCAATTGAAAATGTTCCAAGTTAAAGAAATTTCAAATTTTTTATCATAAAAATTACAGAATTTGCGATTGTAAAACTTAAGTCTTGCATAATTTTAATTGTAAATTTGCAAAATAAAAAATACTTTAAGTCTTCAATTTTAAAGATGTACAATTTCGAAGTTCTAAAATTTTGAAGATTTACAATTGAAAATTCTTAAATTTTGAATACTTTCAATTGAAGACTCTTCAATATTTAATGTGTATAACATAAAATGATGCAATTTTGAATGCTGTTCATGGAATAGTTAAATTTTTAAAAATTAAAGTTGAAAATGATTGACTTTGGAGATTTAAGATTGAAATGAATTCCCTTTACAGATTTGCAATTGACGTGCGATTACATGACGTGGAATGACAAAAAACAAAAAACAATGACTCTACTTGTTTAAAAGATTAAAATAAAAAGTCCTTTAGAGGGTTTACTTACTACCACTCCCTTTAAAGATGCGTCGTGTTACAACAAATCACTCGTGAAAAATTGGTGATGGAAAAGAATAGAAATTTTAGGCATTAAAGTGCATTTTTAATAACGTGAATGAGGATTTTTAATTTCTTAACAGACAGTCTTGGAGTTAATTATATTCATCGAAATAATTGTCACTTGTCGCAATTAATGATAATGATATAATTTAGGAGGGGCTAAGGACAAATAGCCTTAACAATCGTAAATTAGCGTGACAAATGTAACGTTTCCGACATAACCGCGACTAACCCGAATCGACCGTTTCTACTGCATAGAGTGCAAAATGCATTTCTCTGCAGAAAATAAAATTCCATTCCGCAATAATTAAAGATGCGTCATGTGTTGTGACTACGTAGATAGAAAAAAATCAAGTTTATATCTCGAGAAGAATAACTATCATGAAATATTATTTTACCTTAAAAATAATTTCTTTCTATTTTATTAAATTTAACTCGTATATTTTAATGTTTGTATCGCTATTATTTAAATAGTATTAATATTTTGATAACTTTGCGGTGGATTTGAAAAAAAAGACCATACATCTCGCTAAAAGGCAAATCGAAAGTTATTAAATATTAAATGTTAATTGATCATCTTTGTATCTTTTCTCTTTTTTGAAAAATTATTTTAAAATTTTAAATACCTTGAATTAGCTGTTAACTTTTTCAATTATGATATCATACAGTTTAAAATGCATAATTCGTAAATCTTTTATTTTAAAAATGTTCCATTTCAGATCTTCATTTTTAAGCGTAAATTTTTTATTTTAAAATGCAGTTTCGAAGACTTAAACAATTCAAAACTAAAAGCGCTTGAAATAAATTAAAACAAAAAAAATGTTCTTAGTTGATCAATTGTGAATATAAATTAATTAATGGTTTTTAAAATTGAACTGTACTTTAAAAAGACGATTCTGAATCCCCTCAAAATTAAAGATGTTGCAGATTTAAACTTTAAAAATTGAACTGTTTCAATTCGAAAGCCTTGGTAATTAAACAATTGTAAACGTCCGATTGGAATGTTATAAGCTATTTTCAATTTTAAAATAACTTTAAATTAGTACATTCACAATAAAAAACTTTTGTTAAATTTCAAATTATATTCAAATGATTATTTAGTCTAAAATATTCCATTTTTGACAGATTTAGAACAGTTATTTAATATTTGACAATATTTGCTTTATCATTTAAAACGAAAAATTATAAATTAAATATTCGAAACTAAACAATTTGAAACTGAATTGCTTTAAATAGAAAGCCTTGAATCGTTAAAATTTTAAGAGAGCTAAATTTAAACTTTGAATGTTACAATTGTAATAGTTCTATTTTAAAAAGTTTTATTTTATAAGTGAAATTGTTGAATTTTGATGCATAAATAACAATTATTAAGCACTTATTAATTTAGAAAAAATTATAATACGTTTAAAAGATTCAAAATTAATTTTAATCTTAAAATGATTTCAAATAATTTAAAACAAAATGTAGATTTTTGCAGATTTCGAACAAAAAATTTAGAAGCTTTCTAAGAATTGTAGGTTTCACAAAAATATCAACATTTGCTTAAGATTCCTAGGAAAATTGAAAATGATTTTTTATTTTGAAAAATTAATTTTAAGAGAATATTTGAAAAGATTTCCAAAATTGTCAAAAAAGAATCTGAAAGATTTCAAGGCCATTATTCAAAAATTTTAAATGATTTTTCAAATAAAAATGCAAATCATTTTAAAAGATAATAAAAAGTTTGGAAAAAATTTCAAAAATAATTAAAACTTTTGAAACATTTCAAAAAATTTCAAACAAAATATAGATTTTTTGAGATTTTGAAATAAAATTTGTTAAACATTTTAAGGGGTTTGAAAGGATTTAAGATATTAAGAAAGATTTGAGATTCCTGGGAATTTTTTTTATTATTTTGAAAAATTAATTTTAAGAGAATATTTGAAAAGATTTCCAAAATTGTCAAAAAAGAGTCTGGCAGATTTCAAAGCAATTTTTTTAATTTTGCAGGATTTTATTTAGGAACAATTCGAATCATTTTAAAAGATATTTAAAAATATTGAAACAATTTCAAAATTTTTTAAAAAGGTTTCAATTTTTTTATACAAAATGTAGATTTTTGGAGATTTTGAAATAAAAGTTGTGAACATTTTGAGGATTTTAAAAGGTTTTAAGATAATAAACAAAAATTCCTGAGATTCCTGGGAAAATTTTTTATTACTTTTTAATTTGAAAACTTGATTGGAAGAGAATATTTGAAAAAAATTCAAAATAAAAGCAAATTATATATAACAATTGAACAATAATTAATTTGAAGGTACTCAAAATAAAATTATTTTAATTATTAACTGAATCTGAATCATTGAACTGTACAATATATAAAAGTTTAAAATTGTAAATTATACAGTTAAACTGCATTGAATTTAAAATTGTTTGGTTAAAGAGTGTTAGAAGCTTTAATTTATAGTTCAGTTTTTATTACTTTAAATTAAAAATTTGTTTACAAACCGAGAAATGACTTGGAATTGTTTTCTTCGATTAAAACGGCCACCATGTAGTAAAAAATTAACCATCTTTTATTTTTTAAGCCATTAACAAAATCGACATTAACCTTCAGATAGCTATATTTCAATTCCACAACAACTTGTTCTAAAACCATTTTGTAGTCGAATAATAACTCAATGGCATTTAAATTTGTTAAACTGTATTAATTCAAAAAAACATTATGTTGTGACAAAAAATTGATTTGTTATGTGCTAAGCATAAATTAATTTAAAAATACCGAATTTGTATGTAAAAATGAGGTTTATTAATGGTATGATGGTGGGACGTGTGGGCTTTTTCTTGGGTTTTAATCAATGGATTGTTTTCGTTTTTTTTTCTACAACTTGTTGCCTAACTAGTGTCGTGCTTTGCCGTTACAATAATTCTAAAATTCCAATCTCGCCTACGACTGGGTGCGGTCTGTGTGTGTGGGATTTAGATTTTGGCACGAATCGTAGAGTTTTGTGTCTATCGATTCTGTCGCGTCTCCTATAATCGCCGGTGCGCCGCGCCGCAAGATCAGCGCCTTCAGTAACAACATTGATGTGTTTTCCTTCCCGGTGCGGAAATAATCGAGAAAATAATCTTCCTTTTAAAAATCCCTGTAGCGATCCTGTAAATTTCATTTTAAAAGCACTAATTTAAAAATAAATTTACATTTGTTTACATTGTTTACGCACGCAATTCTTAAATTAAAATATACAATTAATATTAATACAAAAATTTTGTATTTATAATAATCTATTATCTATTAAAATAACCGATTTCTGATGAACAACATTAACATATCCTAGTATTGTTTCCAAATAATTGCTTCAAAATTGTTTTTATCTTTTTTTAAATCCAATGCTTTTTTTATTAAAAGTACAGATTTCCAATAGAATACGCCAACAAAACCAAAAATGGCGAATTTTAGGATTCTGAATAATAATCTGAAGAAAAAATGATTTTTTACATTTAAAATACCAGTTTTCTATGATTTTTGATTGAAATATCCGAATTCCGGTAAAAACTGCTAGCTTAACCTACAATTGCATAAAAAATTCACCTACTTAAAAATATTTAAAATATAATTATCTTTTACTCAAGATACGGATTTCCGGTGTAAAACGCCAACATATAATCTACAATTATTAAGAAGTTATAAATCTTCTTTGACATATTTGTGCAAAATTGTTTAAAGATTCTAAATATAAATATTGTTCAAATTACAATTATTTTGGTTTGAAAGTACCAATTTTCGATTAAAACGCCAACGTAACCTATAATTATTAAAAATTATGAACCTTCTTTGAAATGTAATGATTTTTTAATAAAAATTTCAATTTCTGACAACAACACTTAACACAATCCGAAATTGTATAGGCTTGTAAATTTGATTATTTTAAACAAAAATCATATTGCATTCAAGTAGAAAAATTTTTGTTTTAAAATACCACTTTTGGGTGAAACATACCGACATAATCTCAAGTTGTCGAAAAATTGTAAATATCCTTTACAATTTAATATTTTGTTATTAAAAATACCATACATTTCAGACAAAAATTGCTAACAAAACAGAAAATTGTTCAGAATGGTAAATCTTCTTTGCACTCTAATAATTCTTATTTAAAATTCAAATTTCTGGAAAAACGCTAAAAAGCTCGAAAAACGTAAATTGTTGAAAAATTTTTATTCATTGAACTTTCATAATTTTTACTAAAATACCCCGTTTTCGATGTAAAACGCTAATATAACCTAAAATTGATGAAAATGTGAAATCTTGATGATTTTTGGTTAAAAATGCTAATTTCCGATGAAAAAAATTAACACAAGCTAAAAGCTTTAGAAATTTTAAGTCTTTTTATAAAATGTATGACTTCATATTAAAACTATTTTTTCAAATACTTATTTCCAGTGAAAAGCACTAAAATAAAACATGTATAATATTTTCAATAATTTATTTGATAATTTGAAAGTTTTAATTTTACTGCGCAAGAGTATCAAAAAGCAAAAATGTTTATAAATATTCACATAAGGTTTTCTATTACTTTTCTTTTGAAAAGAGATCATTTGTAAATTTAATTTTCAAAATTTCAAATTGAAGATATAAAAAAACTTCCAGTAATGAAAAGCTAATCAGGTTTTCAACAACAATGATGCGAGATTTTCGCGACATATCATTACACCACTTTCTTTTAGATAGGATTATTGTATTTTATATTTGAATTCTCTTTTTATCAATGTAATCTTCTCATTTTTCTTGAAACCAGTTAGTCACTGAGAAAAATGTCTCAACCACTAAAAGTGCCGCTTTTCCGGATTTTGTAAAGGGATTTATAAAAACATACCAAATGTTTCATTTTAAATTGAAAACTTTAGATTAAGAATGTACTTTTTCGTGAAAGGATCTTACACATAATCTGTACTTTCTACTTTTATGACAAATCCTTTACAAAATTTAAATTTAAAATATATTGTCAATAATATTAGTTTTAGAAAAAAGCGTATCAAATAGAAGTGATTGCTTTCGAAGAGACTTTTTCTGTTGGTAATATTTCTTTACACGACTATTTTTCAGAAAATCAGAAATGTTTAATTCATCTTTCATGGGCATTCCCGTTTTTATTATTTTATTCTATTCAAAAGATTACTATTCAAATTATTATTATATTAATGTTCATAATTTCGAATTATAAGATTCAAAATCTTACTAAAATTTAAAAAAGGAAAAATTCCAATTTAAAAGCCTTTGTTAATCTAGTCATTTCAAATTGAAATGTTGAAAATTTAATAATTTCAGATTGAAATATTCCGAAGTGGTCATGTAAAAATAAAAAATGTTTGTAATTAAAGCAATTCCAAAAATGCTTCCATATTTGTTGCATGTGTAAATATTTGTATTTTTGTATAGTTTAAGATTTTGAATCGAATATAGTTGTGCAATTTCAATTTGAAACCTTTGTAATAAAAAGTGTTTATAATTAAACATTTTGCAATTAGAAGTCTTTAAAATTGGATAAATTCTAATTTAAACCCTTAGAAATTAGACAATTTTCAAATCCGAAAAATTAAAATTGTACCAAGAAGGTTCAAAATTAATACCTACAAAATTGAGCAATTTTAACTTTACGGCACTTGAAATCAAAAAGTGTAGGAATATATGACATTTCCTTTTTTTAATTCCATTATATCATCATTTGATATAAAATTAATTAAAAAATTGTGGATATTTCAAGCGAATGGATAGAATTTTCTTCTAAATTTTGTTTTATATTCTCGGTCAAAAAATAAATTCACTGCCATTTTCCGGTTTCCAAAAATCCCAGTTTCCCGGTCTAGTGGCCACCCTGTAATACGATTTCTTTTGGAAGATTTTTAGTGGCTTTTAGAATCTTTTATTATGGTGGCTCAAAATTTATTTAATATTTTTTTGCATATTGATTCATTTGAAGTGATCTTGGAATTGTTCAAACAAATAAAAATTGTATGAGGTGTGTAATTTACTTTCCTTAAATAATGTTATTGAGAAAAAACATGATCACGTTTCATTTCATTCAGAGAGTCAACAATTCGAGTTTCAAGGATTTGTTTGATGCAATTCTCCATTCATTCTTTCTCTTAGCTAACCTTTTCATTCTAGTTTTTGTCCTCCTTTCCCCTTTTTATTCTTCTAATGTACCTTCTAAAAATGTCGCTACTACCCCTTCGTAAGGATGTGCCCTGTCAGTCTGTCACGTATTCTTTTTATCCTACTGATCTTCTTTCCTAGTGCTATTCTTGAAACAACATCTTCTTAGACCGACTGTCATTTTGTATTTTTTTTTTCCAAGGTATTAGAATTCTTCTACTTCCTGTATCCGCTCATTTCCGGTCTTAATGTTCAACTTCTTCACGCCTTTCTTTCTGCATGCCATTGCCTTAGCATTGCTTATCCTTATGCTTATTTTTCAAAATTTCCAGAATATACAAACATTTGTGGACCTTCATATGAAAAGTGACCTCATGGTCGATTTTCAGAAAACGCACTTTCGCGTTTTCGGACCGTAAGGTACACTTCAAGTCGTAGAATTCTCTTGGCGACAAAATATCTTGTTTTTTTTAGAGGAAATTAGTCGGCACATATTTTTCCGATTTGAGAAAAAAAAATTCTGCGAAGTTTTAAGTATTTAAATTTTAAAGTTAACAAAAAAAGACAATTATTTCTTTAAACATTTATAACTTTTGACTGAATTGAGATATTTAAATTTTCTTTCCAGCTTCTGGTGAAGTTTATTGTCCACTTTTAAAATCCACCAGAAAATTAACAAAACGGGGGCGGTTTTTCTAAAAATATTAAAAGCCTATTTTCTCAAAAACTCCATCTTTTTATTTTTTGCCAGTTTTTTGGTTAAATTTTTACTTCATGAGCGCCAAATCAGTTTTGCGACGAGATTTTTTGTCGAAAAATTGAATTTTCGCACTTTTCTTAAAAGCGACAGATTCGAGAAAATACTGAAAAAACTTTGCTCATTCAAAGAAGTTCTACACAAAAAATTCCTCTTACTCTTTTATGATATTTTTCATCATTCGCAAGAAAAGTGAAAAAATTCAAATTCTCGATATGGCAAAATTAATTTGGCCTGCATAAAACTTACGGAAATTCTTCTTTATAAAAAATTGAATAATCGTATATCGACGAGTACTGAAAAAATACAAGAGTCGTCCTCCTTGGCACATGCGATATTTTTTATAACAAATACATGGTTTCAAACACGATTGGAACACAGGTACAGTTTCTGTATATAAGGAAGAATTTTTGAAACTGAATTTTTATTTTAATATGAATTTAGGAAATTTTTGGATAATTATGGAAATTTTTTAAACTTATGGTAACGGGTCTAGACTCTAAGCACTCGAGGCCCTAGAGGGGTAGAGTTCTGAGTCAGTTATATCAATATCTTTGCTTATATTATTTGAGAGCGGTAACGATAATGAGGATATTACCGAAAATATAACCGACGGATTTTTGAGAATTTATGAGAACGATTGGAAAAAAATTCATAACCTAAAATTTGAACACCATTTTTAATAAATTGACGGTAAATTCACAATTAGATAGTTTACAATACAAAATATTAATATTTTGTCCGTAAAACTTTTTTCATGTGTTTTTTAATTTATAAATATATTTATATAACTAAATACTTATATTTATCTATGTACATAACGTGAAAAATAAAAATATTGTAAAAAAATATAAATTGGTATATTCTTTTAAATTTTCCTACAAATTTTGAGGAAAAAGAATATGAAGGTCACGGCGACTAATGAAAATAAAAACTTTCAAAACATTCTGACCAAAAATATGGACAAAGAATTTTTATTTTTATTTGTCAATTTTTTGTTTGAGGTTATTTTGTGGAGTGATACCTCCATTTTTATTTTTGAAAAAGTACCCGTACGTTCTCTAGTTTAACATATTCTTGTCCCAAATTAATCGTAGTGGGAGGTCATGGTTAAAAAAATTTCAAAACTTCAAAATAAGATTTTCACCTGCTTTATTGATCAGAATGTTTGTCCAAATATTTCTCGAAAATTGCCTCATTGGTTTTGATAACATATGTTTTGGAAAATTTTGTGTCAAATAGGCACCAACTTATGGCATTAATTTAGGTCTGATAGGGGTGCCAATTTAAAATTAATATTTTTAATGTCAAAAATCCGTGGAAGAAATAAACATGCAATTTCCCAACACATTAACCCGAGCATTAACCTTGAAATCGATTTTTTTTTAATTATAGAGAGGAAAAAAATAAAAAAGTTGTAGAAATCAATGAGACAATTTTTGAGAAAAATTGGGAAAAAATGCTCACCAAAAGAAAAACAGCTGAAAATGTTATTTTGAAATTTTGATTTTTTAACCGTACCCCCCCCTTAATTAATTTGGGGGTGGGGGGGGGATATGTTGAACTAGAGAACTAGGGATATAAAAAAATTGGATGCAGCACTGTAAAACAGAAACTCAAAATTGTTCCTGAAAAAATCAACAAAATTTTGGTCAGAATTTCTTGAAATTGTTTACTTTTATTTGCCCTGACCTGCATAACATTTTTGCCGTCAAAATCGGTTCATCCGCTGACGAGAAAAATGCTTTTTTTAATTATCTTCCCTCCTCCATAACTCCCAAAAATAAAATTGTATATAATTTAATCGTTTTTCACAATTTTATTCACAAAGATGCCAATATTTCAGACAGTTCAGAAATGTATGGTAAATTTATAAATGACCAAAATTTCCGAACATTTATAAATTTTGAAAATTTTATAAATGTTATAATTTTTTTTGAATTTTGGAAATTCAGAGTATCCAAAAATGTTCGGTAATTGATGCTAAATTACGGTTGATGATTTTTAATTTTCATTAATTTTGATATAGATAATTTACTTAGAAGCGACAATACACTTCACTGTAGTGCACTATACCATTTTTCCTTAAGTATATAATTTCGATTGAGGTTTTCTTAATAAAATTAGGCATTCACTGATTTTGTTGTAATCCATTGGATAAGGTAGTATTCCATAATATGTACTTTACTGCACCATACTGGTTTTGTTTCATCTGTATTTAAGTAGATAAAGTTTTATCTTTTTTGTTTGGCAATCATGGATTTTGATGTAGACTACTGGGAAAAGTACTGTATTACTTTTTAAAGTTTTAAACATCTCCGATGGAGAATTGTAGATTCTGTTTAGATGTTGAGAATTTGCAGTTTTTTACTCATGGAAATTATTGATTTTAATACCCACTAGATAAGATAATATAAATACTTTTCAACTTCTGTTATTTTATTTCAGTGAAGGATTTTGATTCGGTTTAATGTCATGTTGTAAATTAATAATGTACTATACTGTACTACATTTGAAAAGCTCGTGTTACATTTTCAGCAGAGAATTTTGGAAGTTTCATAACAATGTTAGCTTTTTTAATAACACCGTTTATCTATGTACTATAATGTACTAAGGTATATAGCAAGTTACTGTACATTGCTGTACACACACCCCGAAGACATCTGCGTGATTTTCGCCGAAAGTCTTCTGGAAGTGACCCCACCACCGAAAGGTGCGCTTTAAACACCTTTAAATTTTAAAAGCATCCAGACGGCACCCCTCAATTCAAAGCCACCGTAAATTCCGGGAATTGAATCCTGGCTTAGGGGCGTACTTGGTCCAGGTCCAGGTAACAAAACACTCACTCAATAGACTCTCCTCCCCATGTCCCATGCACATAAATATAGCAACAATGCGGCAAGGCCTGGTCTGCTCACCACATTCGGACGGAAAACCACCTATCCTTCTTGACAATTTTCCTCCCCCAGGCACAAAACAATTTTCTGAAAAGCACACTCACGAGTCTAGTTCATTTTTGAATACTCTATTTCCTTGTACTCCATTTTCCGATTTTTCCGCGCACTCTTTCTGACTAGCGCACCAGTTGCGTTTCTTGGAGCAGCTATAGAATCGCAAACGATTATAAATTCACATAGCCGCGTACGTGCGTTGACCCTCGACTGGCTTTTCGAGGAACAAAACCAAAGGAAAGAGAGAAAAGCCGAGGAGCCGGAAAGCGCGCGCACGGAGCGTAAGACGAAAATAAACCCGGCGAGGGTGAAGAAATTTCTTTCCTCCCTCTCCAAGATCTAGCCTCCAGCGACCAGCGACAAGGCGATCACAAACTACTCGGATAATCTCGAGCCGAGCGCTCCGCGCGAACTGCGCATGTTGTCAGTGTGCACACGTTGTCACATGGCGCACGCGCGAATCCACAAACTGCGCATGCCCCTCGCGCATGCGCTATCGATCTTCGATTTGGGGAGATAGATTTCTGCCGTCCTGATGAAGAAACTGTACAAAACTGCATTTTTAACAAAAAAGGGTTTGTTTATTTCGTCGGCACGTTGGCTTCGTTATGAAAATACGAATTTAACTATAGTAATCATTCATAAAAATTGTAATTTAATCTCGAAACGAGATAATTAGGCCTTGATTATAGCATATCTACAGCGATTTTCGAGAATTGCTAATGAAGAAACAATACATCTGCATTCTACACAAAAGTGTAGTATATCTAGTATTTTACGGGCACAATACAAGGGGGTGAGGAGGTCGAAATTCAAAGTCATTGGGTGGAAATTATTCCTTGAGCATTCCTTAAGAGGTGAACAAACTTTAATTTATAAAATGTTAATAACAACCCCCCTGGCGAAAGTATCGGATAGGAATTCCTTCCGAACCAATCCGAAGTCATCCGAATCATTCCGGAATCTGTATCCGAACCAATCCGAAAAAATTTCTACAGTTCGTTCGATCCAAATCGGTCAAAAATTGATCCGACTCAATCCGGTTCAATCCGAATAAATCCGAACCAACTTTTCAATCCGAATAAATCCGAACTCGGATTGACCTAAAACCATTTTCAATCCGAATGAATCCAATTCAATCCGAACTAGGATTCATTCGGAATGAAAATTCAGTGTATATCAATCCGAGTTCGGATTTATTCGGATTAATTTCGATTGGAACTTTGGTTCGGATTGGTTCGTTTTGAAGTTCGGATTGAACCGGATTGAGTCGGATTAATTTTTAAACGTTTTGGGTCAAACGAAATGTAGAACTTTTTTCGGATTAGTTCGAATTGACTCGGATTCGTTCGGATACAGATTCTGGAATGATTCGGATTGGTTCGGAAGGAATTCCTATCCGATACTTTCACCAGGAAAGTACTTCTTTTTCCATTTTTGCGGAAATCGAGCTTTTCCCATTAAAAATCTCATGTTAATTTCAAAAGCTCGAAGGCACGAATTAATGTTGACCGACATGAAATAATAGAGAATTGTTTTTCCTGAAGAAAAAAAACGAAAAAATTGGGGGGATCGTTCACCAAAAATCGAAAGTCAAATTTTTGTACCACCCTAATATACATATTAGGATTTTCACTAGGATTCGAGGTCCACGTTTTGAGACCCTCTGAACCCAAAAAAACAGTATTTTACGAATGTGTCTGTCTGTCTGCATGTATGTCTGTCTGTATGTCTGTCTGCGAACACGATAACTTTTGTCTTTATTTCATTCTATTAGATTGGTCTTTGTTACACTCTGTTAGTGTCCATTTTTGATGAAAATTCAAAAAGTTCGAACATTTTCAAAATTTTTGAGACCACTTTTTTCATGATTCAAAAATTCTATACGGTTATTGGTAGTACTCAAAAAGAGGAACAATTGCTCCTAATTATTTTTTTTTATACAAAAAATTACCAGAGTTATAGGACTTACAAAAAAGCCCTACAAGATTATTACAACACCTTTTTGAATTTTCCCCAAAAATCGAAAATTCAAATTTTGACCAAACAAAAAAATTATATACATTTTCAGGGAAGCTGAGAATAAAATTAAATGCAAAATAAGGAACAAATATTAAAGTATGTGATCATGATAAATAAAACTTGTACTTTACTTTGCAATATCTGAATAATCAATCCCAGGCCGAGGTACAGAAATAAATGTAATATACATTTAATATAATAGTGTTGAACATAATATATAATAGTTCGCATTTTGGACAAAATCGAGTGCGAAGCACGAGATATGTGATGAGAATGTGTTCGTTAAAGCCGAAGGAGCTTTAACAAAAGAGAATTCACAAGCACAGATTTTTTATTCATAAAAATATATAAATAATACATTATTCACCTTTTAGAGACCATTGTAACCATCTATTGATATTAGAAAAATTGATTTTTTTTTCTTAAATAATTCCTAAGCTTTTCATTTTAAAATTCTGAGAAAATTTCCGAAGGCTTTGAAATATTCACTGAAATGATTTTGTCGTAAATGAGGATGAGAGAAAATATATAGATATTGTTGTAAAAATACAAAAAGTAAATTTTTACATTCTTATCAGGGAAGGTATTAGATTTGTGTAAAATTTGACCCCCTCCCTTTTTGTCAAATGTCCACGTTTTGAGACATGCTGAACCCAAAAAACAGGTTTTCGCGAATGCGTCTGTCTCTATGTGTGTATGTATGTGTGCATGTATGTATATATGTAGATTTTTATTTTGTTAGCACGATAACTTTCGAAAGAATTGACAGATTGGATTGGGCTTTGGTATACTCTTCAAGTGTCCTAAAATGAAGGTCAAGTTCGTTAGCCAGCCATTTTGGATAAAAATTCAAAAAGTAAGCGCTTTTTAAAAATTTTTGAGATCACTTTCTTTTTTAATTTGAAAATTCTATGTGCGGATGTTCGTATTACTCCAAAAGACAAAAAATTTATCACAATGACTTTTTTTGATAAAACAAAAATGACTGGAGTTCTAGCATTTACAATATTCCAAAAAACAAACGAAAATGAACATTTTAAGCCAAACAACGCACGATATGAAAAAAGTCAAGAAAAGAAAAATGTTTCTTTTTGAACACCCTACAATATTGTTATGAAACTTTTTTTAATTTTCTTGAAAAATCGAAAATTCCAATTTTTATCGCACAAAATAATAATAAAAAATAAAAAATTCCATTTTGCGGTCAAAATATACAAGATGCGGAAAAAGATGAATCAACAAAAATTGTGCACTCAAAAAAGATCTACAAATTTGTTATTGATCACTTTTTGATGAGACGCGTAGTTTTTGTTTTATTTGTAAAAAACTGATTTAAGAATTAATTAAGTTTTTGGACAAACGACACAAACCACGAAAAAAATTAATAGACAAAAGTTGTTCACTCAGAAAAGAGCTACACATTTTTTATTAATTATTTTTTGATAAGATGCGTAATTTTTGTTTCAATCGTGAAAAATATCATTAACATTAAAAAAAATTGTGGAAAAACGACGCAAGGTACGAAAAAAGATGAATAGAGAAAAGTTGTTCAACCAAAAAAGATCTCCAAATTTGTTATCAACTTTTGTTATAAAAATACATTTAAAATAAAAAAATTAACTTTTTTCAAAAACGATACACGCTACAATAACATTTTATCTAACAAAAATTTTCGTCTAAATTACATTTACAAATTTTCTTAGAACCACTTTAAGCTAGGATGCATATTTTTGGTTCAAATCGTAAAAAATAACATTGAACATAAACAAATTAAATGTATGGAAAAACGACACAAGTTGCAATGAAATGCATAATAACAAAATTGTTTTTTTTTATAGGATGTGCACTTTTTTCAATTATAAAAACAAGACAAGGAAAATACGTCTGTTTTTGATATGAATGCATATTATGAATTCTAATAATATACATTTATTGAAATGAATCTAAAATATCTATACCTTACACCTATATACTTATCTACCTTATACCTTTATACCCATCTACACACTACTATTTTCCAACCGAGCAAATCACGCATACCCCGAAAGGGACATGGCTTAATGGTATAATAATAATATAAAATTTTCAGGGTAGCTGAGGATAAAAATAAATGCAAAATCAGGAACAAATATTAAGGTAATCATATGATAATTACAATTCGTACTTTATTTTGCAATATCTAAATAAGCAATCACAAGCCGACGTACATAAATAAATATAATATACATTTGATATAATAATGTTGAACATATAATATAGAAAATTTCGCGTTTTTTTTAAATTTGGTCAATGTGTTTTTAATGCATTTATTTCATGGAGAAGTTGATAATTTTCAAAAACTTTAAATCTAAAAAGGTAACAGCTACAAAGCAAAAAACTTGTCAAGTAGAATAATAATATCACCAAGGAAATAATTACATTTTATTTATTTTGTAATTAGAGCAATTACACGTCAGGAATATCAGAATCTGCAAGTATTCATTTGATTTTAATAAAACTTTGTGAAAATATAGTGGTATACAATAAGAGGCGGTTTGGGCCCAAAGGATTTTTAAACATTTTCACAATTTTGGCAGTAATGCCATATTGACGATTTGTTTGGAATTTTTTGTATTATCCACATTTCTGGAACCGATGAAATAAATGAACGAAAGAATAAAATTGAATATTGATTAAATTTGGAGGTATTAGAGATGAAATTATACATGTTTAAACTATAAAACTTGAAATAAAACATTACACATTGAAATTTAAACTATTTTTCACTGTGATTAACATTAATGTGATTAACATTGAAACTACGTGACGGACTAGTGAGAAAAACGGAGAAAGTTGCTTAGCCGCATTTATCTTCAAACTGTCGAATTTTTTCAAATACACTCCGCGCTCCCTTATACGACGAGCTCGGGACCGAAAACGTTCCCTTATACGACGGCGCAAGGGGAACCCTTCCACTTGCAATACCAACAATCTCACGTGGTCGTGCGCATGCGCGTCGAATCCTGCGTCACTGACAGCTGACTATATCATATTCACGCGCGAGACTATTTGCTTCCCGCGCGAGCTTTGAGCGGAAGAGTGGGGATGGCGGAGAACGACTTTTCCGTCGTATAGGGGAGCGGCAACTGGTCGTATAATGGAGCGGACGTATAGGGGAATGTCGTATAAGGGAGCGCGGAGTGTAAGTCGAAAAAGTCGAAATATCCTAGCCCTGTACCTTTTCCCAAAGATTTATCTCTATAATATTTTGACGTATTGCGCGCTGGTTTCTTTTTAAAAAATCAATTTTTTATGTTTGAACAGACTTTTAATTAAAATGAAAACTAAGGTAGTTTTATTGAAGAGCATGTATGTAGTTAAAAGCAAAGCAGATCTATTTCAGGCGAATCAATTTTTACCTGCAATTAACATTTTACTGTGGTACGCGTATTTTCAAACCTTGCCTGTAGGCATTGAGTTTCACTCACACTTATTACTTATGTGTATACTTTCTCAAATTGAAGGTAAAAATCTTGAAAACTGTAATTTACTCTTCGTGTTTAATTAGCATATTTCAAAAACACGATTTTTGTAAACATTGTGCTTTGGTTCGCAACTGCTGATTTGGACAGTACAAAATAAAGCACGCATATTTTATCTTTTTAAAGTTTATTCTTTTTTCTCATTAATTTTCCTCGGTAGTTATTGAAGAGAGTGTATATAAACAAATTTATTTTTAGATGAATAAATAATCTTCCTTTTTACCTACTTTTTGTTATTGCATAGTTTGAATGGAAAATGGAATTTTTAATAACATTTTTCACAAACAAAACAAAAACTATGCATCTTATAGAAATATAGTCTGAACCAAATTTGTAGATCTTTTTATGATAAACAATTTCCTTATTCAGCATTTTTTTTGTGTCGCATAGTCTTGCAAAATATAGAATTATTTTTTTTAAATAAAATTTTTCACGATCAAAACAAAAAATATCTGTGTTATCAAAAAAATTTCAATAGAACATTTGTAGACATTTTTGAGGTGAACATTTTTTTATCTTGTGTATATTTTCCAAAAATTTATTTTTTTCTTTCAATCTTATTTTTTACGATTAAAACCAAAACTACGCGTCTTATCAAAAAATTATTCATAACAAATGTGTAGATCTTTTTTGTGCACACAACTTTTGTCTACCCATTTTTTTTCGTATCTTGTGTCGTTCCTCCAAAAATGTAATTTTTTTATTTTTCATCTTATTTTTTACAATTAAAAGAAAAGCTACTCGTCCTATCCAAAAACAATTCATAACGAATTTGTAGATCCTTTTTGGGTGCACAATTGTTGTATCTTCATCTTTTTCCGTATCTTGCATAATTTGACCGCCAAATGGAATTTTTGATTTTTCATTATTTTTTGTGCGATCTAAATTTGAATTTTCGATTTTTAATTATTTTTTGTGCGATCAAAATTTGAATTATCGATTTTTCCGAAAAATTCAAAAAGCTGTTATAATTATCTTATAGCGCTCTCAAAAAGCAACGTTTTTCTTCTCTTGACTTTTTTTTCATACCGTGCGTTGTTTGGCTTCAAATTTGCATTTTCGTTTGTTTTTTTTTTGAATTTTGAAAATGCTATAACTCTGATCATTTTCTTTTTATCAAAAAAAATCGTTAGAATAAATTGTTGGATTTTCCAAGTACAACGAATAGCCGTACATAAAAATTTTAAATCTTGAAAAAAATGGTCTCAAAAATTTGGAAAATGTTCAAACTTTTCGAAATTTTGTCCAAAATAGCTGGCTAACGAACACGGACTTTCTTTTCATACTCTTATAAAGTATGCGAAAGGGCAATCCAATCTGATAATGCCTTCAAATGTTACCGTGTTTACAGACTACAACGACAACGACTACATCGATAACGACAGAGAGATGCCGACGTAAAAACTTTTTTTCTTGACTCAGGAGGCTTAAAACGTCGAAAAAAGATTCAATTCGCGAAAATAATTTTTCACACAAAACCAATACCTTCTCATTAGGATGAGAATGTAAAAATGAAAAAGTAAACGTTAGGTCTTAGTATTTTGAAATTACATACAATTTACAAATATTATTCTGACGATGTTATAAACAATAACAAGTAACATTTAAAAAATTTGAAATTTCAAAAGTCTGCCCGCGCGACTCATTTTGAAATAATTTAAAAAAATAGATTTTTTTCTTTAGAATTCAAATTTGTGAACTAAAAAATAAAAACCATTTAAAGATTTTATGATACATCAACACATGTCGAATAATTTGACCAAAGTCTGTACACTCTTTTGTTTTATTTTGTACTTATAAAATAAAGAATTGAACAATCAAAATATTTAATTGATTGCATTTGTAATAATGATACATTCTGTATTAACAAAACTTAGCAATCATTGGTTTACTTATAAATTATTAATTTCATCATTATTTTATTATTTAATATTTGTCGGAAAATTATGTAGATATTAAGTTTCTTAATCAGAAAATTAGGAGTTTTTGGAGGCTGATTCCTGATGCGCAGATGAGTTTTTTTTAGTAATAGGATACTCTGCGACTTTGTGCATTAATATTTAGCATATCTACAGTTTTGCATAATAATAATTGAAATTAACCATTTTTTCATTTTAATGAACAGAGAATGTGTGATTCACCCAAGAACGTTACTTTTCTTTTCAAAATGCAGTTTTGTACAGTTTCTTCATCAGGGCGGCAGATTTAAGGTTCGGGTTTTAGCCACATCCATAATACGTCTACAAAAATGCATTGTTTAATGTAATATTCAAACCACACAATCTAAAGGCAATTGTACTGGAAGCAGCATAGCGATTTTTTCGAAAAATGTTCTTGTTTTTTTTTGTAATTGAAAATTGAGTGTTTTTTTTGTGCCTGTAAAATGCAACGCGCCAGCTAACACTGTATACCGGGCTGCAGTCACCCGGTGTAGTATCAAGTCGCATACAATCTGGAAGCACCGCGACTTCGTCGCTTAGAGTAATATATAATATAATAATATAATACAATAATAAAAATAAATAATAATAATAATATATAATGATAATTTTTCGAAAAAATATATAGAATAATTAATTAATAATATAATATATTCAAAAGGTAGACATTTATCAAATATTTCTAAAACCTTTCTAAAGAATTTGGGTACGTTTATTTTAAAAAAATGTTCTTTTATTACTAAGAAAACGATTCAACGAAATTTTCCTGAATTGGTGGTGATTGTATGGTAGCCGATTTAAATGATTAAAATTCGCCTGAATCGGCATTCTTCAATTCTCCGATTCAAATAATGTCGCGTTTTTCTAAACTAGTCTTTTTTCAATTATTTTTTTGCCGCTGACCGAAAAAAAATCGGCGGTGTCTCGGCGGGAAGGAAAATTGGCGTCGGCGTGACCCAGCAGAGCAGACCTTTAAAAAATATTGATTAAAAAAAATAGTTAAATTTTCAACAACAAAACTTAATTTTTAAAAAATTAGTTCAACCTTTAGCTAAGTACTTGAATTTTCAACCCAAAAGTATGAATTCTCAACGAAAAATTTAATAGTTGATATTTAAACCAAAAGAGATTTAAAATTGAAATAAAAAAGAGTTAAATTCAACCAGCGAAGATAAATTTTTAACAAAATAGTTGAATTGTCAACCAAGTAAGAATTTTCAGTCAAAAAAAGAATAAGTGTCAACCAAATTGTTGAATCTTCAAGTCCAAAAGACGAGTTTTCTACAAAACAGTTGAATTTTCATTACGAAAAAATGAATTATTAACAAAAAATTTGAATTTTCAACTAACTTTTCTATTTATTTTCAACCCGAAAATAGGAAGTTCCAATCCAAAAAGACGATATTTCAAGAAAAACGTTCAATTTTTAACAAAAAATATGATTTTCTCCATCAAAAATGTTATATTCATATTTCAACAAAGAAAATTTTAAATAAAAACCGTTAAATTCCACCAAAAAGACGATTTTTCACAGCAAAATTGATATATTAACTATAGAATTAATTTATGATATTTTTGTACAATATATACAATCAAACCGTTGCATTTTGGTTAAAAACAAACAAATTTACAGCAACAAAAGAAACCAATTTCCGGCGTAAAATGCCAGTATAACCTAAAACTTTAAAAAAGATGTGAATCTTTTTTGAAATATATATATTTTTTAGTTTTGTTTAAAATAACCGACTTCCTATGAAAAAAGTGGAAATAACCTGAAACTGTTCGAAAATTAAAAATCTTGTTCCGTTTACAATGATTTTTTTTTAATGTCAATTTCCGGTTAAAACCCTAACAAAACCGAAAACGTAAATAATTTTTGAAAATTTTTTAATCAACGAAATATAATAATTTTTAAATTCAGAGTACCCGTTGTCAGTGTAAAACGTTAAAATACCTTAACATTGTTGAAAATTGGGTGTCTTCTTTGAAACTTAATGATTTTATAATAAAATTCTTTTAAAAAACTAATTTCCAGCGAAAAGCACTAACATAAAATAATTATAATTATATATACAGGGTGTTTTTTTAACTTGACACATCGAAATAACTTTGAAAAAATGTACCCCCCCCCCCCCCCGGAGGCAAAATTTGTATAATTTTTTTTATTTTATTTTTTTGTTCGAAAAAATTTTTCGAATAAAAGTTACGTATTTTATAAAGGAGAATCTGAATCTGTGATAAAAAATTGGGGTTCCCATTTGAAATTACAAAGTTACCCCCACTCCTGCCTCCTGGGGTGTGGGGTAAATTTGTTCAAAGTCGCTTTTCCCCCTCGAAAATAAAAAGTTTTTATTCATGATATTTTTTGCATAGGATGCGTATTTTTTGAGATATTTCGATGTCTCAAGTTAAAAAAAAGCACCCAGAATAATTGTATATAATTTTAATTACATTCAAGAGCTTTCAAATTATTTATACTTTTTTTTTATTATACTCAAATTATTTATACTTTTTTTTATTATACTTAAATTATGTTTGTAGATTTAATTATCAAAATAAAAAATGGAAGATGTAAAACAACTTTAAGTAATGAAAAACCAATCAGGTTTTCAATAACAATGATTGCGAGATTTTCGAGACGTATCGTTACACTACTTTTTATTATTTTACTATTTACTTTTGCACCTATGTAACAGATAGTAACAATTTCCCGAACCCCCTCACCGCCAAAATCTGTTACGTAATTTACGGATAGCGCCTAAAAGTATCACACGTCCTTAAACGTGAGGCGGTTCATAACACTAATCGACAAAATGTGGCCTTTCTGGCACATGTTTCGTAATCAATCAGAATGAAAATTATCTCTCTGAATCCGTCAAATCTAATCAGTCTGACTCCATTAAAAATCTCATTACTTGGAATGAATACGGATGTTTATTTTTTTCAATTTTAATCTGGATAGCCCGATTGTTTTTGTTTCAAAAACCCGATTGCACTTTTTCATTGGTCTGAGGGCTTGCTGAACCCGCAATCTTAAGGCCCTGTAACACTACACTGGAACCTGGAATTAGAAACCTCGGATTTACGATATTTCTCAAATTGATGTCCTCGGCAGTTTTGGGATAAGGGGAGCTGCGGGACCAAAAGAGGCGATGCTCAGTCAAGCGTGTGGCGCACTCTCAGCGCATTAGTTGCATTAGGTTGCGCCATGCGCCCAAATCCAACAAAAATGGTTCATGCGGACCTGCCTGTTCACGTTTCGATTCCCTGGACTTAAGATCAAGGTCATGTAATCATTTGCAATCCTATGTATTCTTTTAAATATCTTGTAATCCCCCTTACGAAAAAATATTATAGAGAATCATTATAAGAAAATCAGTGTAGAAATAAAGAATGTTAAAATATTCAAAGAATGTATGCAAAAAATAGAGAACTTACAAACGAATGATTTATTTAACGTAGGATTTCGACAAATTTAAAGAAATTTCAAGGACTTCCAGAGAATTTCCATGGATTTTAAACGATTTCGCCAGATTTCATAAAAATGTTACGGCATTTTAAATATTTCCAAACATATCAGGAGGTTATACATTTCGAGGGTGTTTGGAGGATTTTCAAACATTTCCGGGAATTATAAGGAATTCCCACGGATTTCCAAAGATTTCAAAATGTTTCTAGTGAACAGTGAAAAATAAATTAAATTAAATAAGGCATTACTAGCGATTTTAAAGATTTCAAGGAATTTTAGGGCATTTCAATCAATTTCACAACATCAAAGGGTACCCAATATTTATAGGGATTTAAACGTTTAATTAATGCCAAGAACTTTCACGGATTTGAAGGCTTTTAAAAGGATGTTATGGGATTTCTAATTATTTCTACTAATTTTAAAAGATTTCATTGGTTTTCAAGAGATTACAAATATTTCAACGAATTTTAAGGAATTTCGAAACATTTCAAGGAATAGTAGAGGATTTTTACGTTTTTCACAGATTTGAAGAGATTTTAAAGAATTTTGTAGGATTTCCAAAGATTTCAAGGGATTTCTAGTGAACTTATGACAATAGATTAAATAAAATGAAATTTGAAGGGATTCTTAGCAATTCCAAATATTTCAAGGGATTTTCAGATATTTCAAGGAATTTCATAAGATTCAAGGATTTTATTAAGTCTCCAAGGATTTCAAGGAATTTCAAAGATTTCTAGGGATTTCAAAGATTTCTGCGGATTTAAACTTTTTTTTTTTAGAAAAATTAATTGAATAAGTTTAATTTAAATTATACTCAAGGGCTTTCAGAATCAGGGTGTCTAGTGATCAGGCAATTTGAAATTCCCGGGTTTTTCCTGGTCAAATTTTTTTCCCCCGGCCAATTTTTAGATGTCTTTTTGTGATTTTTTAAAGTCAACGTATACATAGAAATAGGCTCGCAAGTTTGAGCGCGCTTAGCCCCGTATCTAAATGGACGCGTTAACGCAATACTCGGTCTCCTTCTATCCGCGCGTTTTAGTGCGAAAGAAAGAGACAAAGTATTACGTTTGACGCCGAGCGCAGATAAAAACGCGACCATGTACACTGTATCTACATTGACGTGAATTTGGCTGCGCTTGGCGTAAAACGCAATACTCCTCTTTCTGTTGCACTAAAACGCGCAGATAGAAAGAGACAGGGTATTGCGTTTGACGTCGAGCGTAGAAACGGGGTAGGGCGCGGAGCTATTGGATATCGCGCTTCGCTTCTTTGCATAGGACTTTTAAAATTATAGGTCAAACCATCAAAAACTAAACATTTTTGTTACTGTGAATTCTCTTTTGTTAAAGCTCCTTCGGCTTTAACGAACACATTCTCATCACGAGTCTCGTGAGAAAAAAAGGTTAAAAGCAAATTTTCAGATCTAATTTGAAAACAATTTTATTATCAAACATTTTATTGTACCTTGTGTCTTTTTCTGCGAAAATTTAATTTGTTTATTTGTAATGTCATTTTTCACGATTAAAACAAAAACTACTTTCCGAGTGCTACGAATAGAAATTAAAGACTACAGACTACCCTAATAGCACGGAACTTTCCGCGGGCACCTTCGGAACGTTCCAGGAACGCTCACGGAACGTGTAACATGTCCGCCTCTTGGGAACGTTCCACTGGAACGTTCCAGGAACGTTCCACTGGGACCTGAGGGGAACTTTCCATTATTGTTATTTTTAACAACAATTATCTCGTAAACCGTAAGAGATAGGTAAAAATGGATGTCATTTTTGAGTTTTGAGTACCGCACATACTACACTATAATATGATATCCATATCATAATAACAATAACGTTAATTTATGTTTGGAACGTTCCTGGAACTTTCCCAAGCGGCGGACATTTTACACGTTCCGGGAACGTCCCAGGAACGTTCCGTGCTATTAGGGTACAGACAGACACCTTCGTAAAATTCGTTTTTTCTAACTTAGGGGGTCTCAAAAACGTGAAGATTTGATGAAAACCGATTAAGGGGGTATTTCTGTTTGACCGGACCAAAAAATCGATTTTTTATTGTTGATTTTTTGATAGTATATAGTATGTGGAATTTGTACGCAAAGGGATTTGTTTGGTTCGGACTTTTTAATGAAGCTGCAGCAGGGTCAACTGTGCAGAGCGGAGAGTACTCAGCCGCACGCTGTGGAGGGCCGCATCGGCTGTGACCGCAGGCAGGTCATATTATTATTATTATATTAAGCCATTTCCCTTTCGGGGTAGGCGTGACTTGCTCGGTTGGAAAATAGTAGTGTGTATATGGCTATATAGGTATAAAGTAGGTAGGTATATAGGTATGAGGTAGATAGGTATATAGGTGTTAGGTATAGATATTTTAGATTGATCTGGAATTCTCGTGTTATTTATTTAAATGACACGTTTATTCTGCAACACTGCTCCGACCCAGGTTGCTGATCAATCTCTCTAGCGATCACCCCAAGTGAAGAGCCTCACAAAATTGTTATGTATGGTTCCCCACTTGGGCCCATTAGTATCCAAGGCGTCATTCATTCTATTGTCACTCTGTTTACAAACTATTTGTCGCCACACTTTTCTGTCCTGACATACTACTCTAGCTTCCTTCACGTCCATGCATTTCTTCATGCAAGCTCTCTTGTTTCTATGGCTTCTTATGTCTCTTCGGATTAATGTCTCATTTACAGATTCTAACCATTCTTTCGGCGGTCTACCTCTGGGCATTCTGCCATTTACTTTACCTTTATACACTTGTTTGGTCAGTCGTTCATCTTTCATTCTTTCAAGATGACCGAACCATCTTAACTGATTTCTTTCCCATGTGTTAACTATTGTCTCTTTTGCACCACATTCTTTGAGGATTGTCTCGTTTCGGACTTTGTCCATCAGTGTTTTCCCGCATATTGTGCGCAGAGGTTTCATGCCGATCGCGTTAATTTTACTCCTGTCCTTTTCTTGACAGGTCCATGTCTCGCTACCGTATAGTACAGTCGGTACGAATATAGAATTATGTATGGCCATTTTAGCTTTTTTTGATATGTTTGTAATTGTTAGGATGGACCCTGCTCTACCGATAACCTGCTTACCCTTATTTATGCGCCTATCTAACTCCCCATCTATTTTCCCGTCGCTAGTGAATAGACTACCTAGATATACGTACTTGTCAAGTATTTTAATTTATTTTAAAGAGATTTTAAAGATATCAAGGGAATTCACAGATTTTTTTTGTGTAAAGTTTATTTTCGTAGAATCGTTATTTTTGTGTACTTTCATGTGAGATTATCAATGGTCTAAAATAAATCGTTCCTTTGTAGTTTCTCTACGTTTTACATTATTTCCATCAATATTTTGTATTCTTTATTGTAATGTTCATTATCCTATATTTTTTTCTATATAATAATTTTCTATAATGAATTTCCTATAATCAATGGAAAATCCGAGTAATTAACCCCTCGGACCGAAAAAATGTATGTAGAAGTACACATCAAAATCTATGTAAATTTTCACGTGGAAAGTTACAGGGTGTTGAAAATGTTTCCAATTCGAAAATATTTTACTTCTATACACGGATTTCGTTCCAAGGACAAAAAAATGATGCCTTTCAAACTTTATGGCAATATCTTCTTAATAGCTACAACAAATTCTTATATTCCAAATTATCAATAAATTTAATATGGTGGACCTTCTTTGACAAAAATGATCAATTTCTCAATTTTTCAACGGAAGCCTCTCAAACAGGATAGGAGAAGTACGTTAATTTTAAGAAACAATAAAATCATCATTGATAGCTGAAAATTTAAACAAATGTAAGATGGCGGTACGTCCAATTTGAAAAAATCAGTAATTTCTCTATTTTTCAAAGGAAACTTCTCATACTTGGGGAAAACAAGCAAGTTCATTAAAAAACTATGCAATAATAATCGGTGACCGCCGAAAATGTGAAAAAATTTAATATGGCGACCGGTCAACGATATTTGTACAAATTTTATCGAAAAAAGTATATTGCATTCAAAGCATTGAATAATGGTTACTGTTGCAAATGTTTGTCAACATCAATGGAAAAATTATTAATTTTTTTTTTAATTTGAGCGGCTGTCATAATGCATTTTTCAACAATTTTTGGATTAATGTTTATTAGGGTGGTCCAAAAAAACCTAAAGTTTGAAAATGCAATGTGCACTTGGAAATTCTTGTTTCTTTTTGAACAAAAGAAAATTCCTTTTTGCAGGGATCACAGCGCAAAAGGAGCTCAAAAAGGGGGAAATAGGGTAATTTTCTCACGAAAAAGGGAGAACATAGGGGAAAGATTAAACATTTATTTTTACATGTCGAAAAGAACAAACAATCTTTTTATAAGAAATGTTATATTTTAAAATAATTTTCAATTATTTTTCAATGCTTTCTGCCATTAAAGAATTTATTTTTAAAAATTGGATATACTTAGGTCGTTGGAAATCCATTCACAGTGATATAACAAAGTCCAAGAAAAAATAAAATTAGTTAAATACACAATTTCGATATCTTTAACATCGTTCTCATAAATATTTCTTTTCAAGATTTGTCATTTCTTCCTTACTATAATTAATACTTTCAATGTAAATTTTAAACTACACTCTTCAGTAGAGCGAAGTAAAAATGATAAAATTAATCGAATCATTTGAGCTGAGTGATAACAATTTGTGGGTCGATATCTAAAAAAAGTGAAGAAAAAAAATTTGAAATCGGTTAATATCTTCTATTCTCTTTTTGAAATTTACAATTTAAACTTTTTTTTAAATCAAACAAAAGTTTTGCCTTATTTAGAATTTTTTGAAAATGTACAAAAACATATTTCTTGGATTTATTCGAACCCGAAATGTCGTCAGCTTGAACCAAAGAAACATGTTATTATTTTTTATTCATGGGAAACACTTTTTTTCGTGGTGTTTATAACATTCAAAAATCGCAAAAAAAAAATGAAATCCCAAAAATCCTAAATCACGACGAAAGATTGTTTTCCGAAAAAGCAAAATGATAAAATGTTTCTTTTGTTCAAGCTGAATAAATTTCAGGTTCAAAATATTCAACTTTTTTTGAAATGTGTGCATATGACTCAATGAAAAAAAAACATGTTTTTGCACATTTTCAACAAAAATGCTATTGAGCAAGAAATTTATTTTTAAATTCCGTAATTTTTTATTATTGTTCACTAGTAAAAGCTGTAAATATAACAAATTCGTCATAATTTTTGAACCAATAGGAAATATTTTGAATTTGAAATCGTTAAATTTTACTGATTTAAAATTTTTTTCACTTTTGTCGAATGCCAACCCACAAGTTTTTTTCCCCTCAGCTCAAACGATTTGATTTGCCAATTTTTTTGAAGCATGAAAGCAACGAAGACATTTTTCTCGACATTTTTAGTTTAACGTTTGACCTCGACGAGGGAGTGCAAGATTTCATCAGATTAGATTATATTGTTTAAAGGATTTTATTTTTTTCAACAACGAACAAAAATTTCCAAATGCATATTACGTAGTTTTTGAAAACAAACTTACTTTTCTTCCAAATTTTAACAGGTTTTCCTTGAAAAATGGAAAAATAATGTATTCTTTTTCATTTTTCTATTTTTTCAGCCACCATGTTGGGTTTTTTCAAAATTCCGGTTATCATTGATAGTTGCATAGATTCTAAAAATAAACTTCTGAATGATTCGGCATTATTCGAAATCAGGCTTAATGCTAAGAATATGTTATCCACGGTCCGGAATTATATTCGGTAGAACTCTATGTAATTGTGTGGAATTCAAGGGAATTAAATGGTTTCCCATGAAATACAGTAAAACTGAATTAAATTTCGTAGAATTCAATGCAGTCCCACGAAATATAATGGAATTGAATGAAATTTCGTGGAATTAGATGGAATCCAGTAACATCAAAGAAATTTAATGGATCCTAGTGGAATTTCATGAAATCGAGTAAAATTTTGAATTATATTTATATTTCGTTTCCGGCTTCTCCCCGAAGAATAAAATTGCCATTTTATCCAGAATCGGTTTCTGAAAACTTTATTTGCAAATTAACCTTCGAGATTAACGATTTCCTTCATTGGTGTCTCCTCCAGACTTGAAATTACAACAAACTTCCGAAATATCAAACTTTCGTATATATTATTTCGTGTTAGGATTATTTATTTTAATGGCAAAATTATCCCCAATTAGTTATTTGTCAATTTACTCTTAATTTATTAAACTTATGTTTGTACAGTCGTAAAAAGTTTATCGTCGTTACTTCAAGTAAATACCTTAAAAACTTGGTACTTCTTCAATTATCTTTACATTCATTGAGTGATTTAAAATTTATCAATCAACTGCAGAATATGTTGCTGTTCTGCTTCTTTGAATTCCGGCTCTGCAGCGTCTCCCAAATTTCCCGCGTATTCTGCACACAAATTTAATTTATCAATTAAAATTAAAAATGAATTATAGGAAGTTTAATTTCTGATGAAATGGGAATTATAATTACTAATACAAGTTGCAGTTAATAATAACACTGATTTTAACAAAATGACCTAAGTCCTCATTGAATGCGATATATCATTTCCGAAGTATTTTGTTAACGTTCAACACAAATCTGCCCTCTATTTGCTGCCATCAGGTGTAATTTACTAGATATTTTTGACTTAATTTTTAAATATTTTTTTAGGGCTCGAAGCGATGATTTTTTGGACATGCGTCATGTGGATTTGATGTGTTTTTTAATGTAGATTTCAAATATCTCCTCTTTTTTTACAATAACTCCAACGATCCACCCAAAATTGAATGTTCTCTATTACAGTTAATATGTATATTTTTAATATCTGCACTCCAAATTAAATACCCTAAAGTTTTTTGGGTCGCTGATAACGAATCTGAATTCAAATTTTCAGAATTAAAAATGGCTGATCCAATACGGCGGACCATACGTAAAACAGTGTTTTTATTTTCATGATATTGAATGAGCTATTTGGAACTTTGAAAATAGGACTTCCGATTCGTTATGAGCGACCCAAAATACGCTAGTGTTAGTAATTTAAATCTAATAATTTTTAAAAGATATTACCATATTTAACGTCTGAAAGTTTTAAATTTAATTACGAAATTTCGAAAAAACGACATTATTCGATTCCATTTTGAAGAATCGACAAGTTTCGAATTTTCAAAACTTCATAATTAGTCATTTAAAGAAAATAAAGAATAAATTGAGCCTTAGTTCGTGGAAAAACTATACATTAATTGAAATAGAGCACATTTAAATGTTGCTGAATTTTTTCCATTTTTTCCTGCATTTTTTTGGATTACTTCAAGAACCGTTCGAGCTATTGTAAGAAAGAGGTGATATTTTACATCTGCATTTAAAAAACTCATCGAAATAACATGAAGCACGTGCAAAAAATTATAGCGTTGATCCTTAACAAATGGTTTAACAATTTCAATTAAAAAATTAAGTTGAAAATATCTATCAAACTACACCTGATGGCAGCAAATGGAGGGCAGATTCGCGTTCAGCGTTGAAAAGTACTTCAATCTTTATTGTTGACGAGTGTAATTTGCCTTTTAAAAATAAAAAGTTAAATCGAAATTATGTGAATTACCTCTCATTATGTGTCTTATTGTTTTTAGAGAAGCTCGTCTTTGAGATAAAATTCTTGTCACTCTTTGTTTCACAGTTGGAGGACATCCAGCGCAGGCTTCTACAAGAATGTAATCTACTCCTTGCAAGATGAATAAGCCATTATCGAGTCTCTTTAAATACGATTCTTCTTCGTCAGATTCCACCTGTAAGTAAAATTTAAAAAAAAACAGTAATAAAGACGTTCAGAAAAATAGTTCTGACATAACATTTTTAAGTAACTTCCATTATGTAAGAGTTAAAAGTTGATTGTGCTCAAACAGGATGTCTATTCAAATCCTGGAAAAAAAATCCCCTGACAACTCCAGGGTTTTTCCAGGTATGTTAAGTTTTTTTCCGGTATAATTTTTCATCGTACGGAGCCTTTCAAATATTTCGAATTTTTTAGAACAATAACTCAAAATATGTATGCAGTTTCGCGATTTTTTTATTAATGTTTTTTTCAGTTTCTAGGGATTCACCTAACATGTTTAATTTGGAAAGCTTTGACAAATTATGTTACAAGATATTCTTAAATATATTAGTACCATCGATTAATGAAATAATTAAATACTAAAAAACATATGTAATTAATCATTTCTTGAATTTGTCTAAAGTTAATGAATTTGAATAATAATTCAAACAAATTTTTATGTTACCTTCTTATACTTCAAATTCAGTGCATATCTAGGTACAATTAATGTGGGTACTATATTAAATTAAATTTAAACCATTTTAAATTCCTCAATTTTCAAGTGAAAATATTGAATTTTCAACACGATAGATGAATTTTTAAAGAATTAGTTGAATTTGCAACCAAAAAGATTAATTTTATACCAAAAAGACTGATTTTTCAACAAAATACATGAATTCTAAATCAAGTAGTTAAATTTTCAACTAAAAAAGATTATTTTCACACACAAAATTCAACCAAAGTGGTGAATTTTTAAGTAAAATGATGAATCTTCAACTGGAATAGATGAATTTTTAACCCAAAAGATGAATGTTTAACAAAAGAGTTTAACTTTTAACCAAGTAGTTTTATTTTCAACCAAAAATTTTAATTTCTAACTAAAATTATGAATATTTAACTATCATACTTGAATTTTTAACCAAAAAGATTCATTTATACCAAAAAGACTAATTTTAAATAAAACAGATGAATTTTCAACTAAAATAGATAAATTGCCAACCAAAAATTAAATATTTAAATTTTGTGTTAAAAATTAATGTTCAACTAAAGAGATAAATTTTCAACTAAAATGATGTAATATTCAATAATTGGAATAGTAGTTACATTTTCAAGCAAAGTGATGCAGTTTCAACTAAAATGATGAATTTTCAATTGGAATTGTTGAGTTTTCAACCAAAAAGATGAATTTTCAACCATGAAGAATAACTTCCCCTCACTTACCCTACTTCGCCACCCACAATTTCCCCTTACTTCACTTCCCATGACTTCCTCCAATCCGTCTACCACCACTCCCCTCATTTCCCTTAATTTCTACCAAAAAGACGAATTTTCAACCAAATTTGAATAGGTAAATGTATAGTTAGAAAAAATAATGTTCAACCAAAGAGATGAATTTTTAAATCAAATGATGGAATATTTAACTGTAATACATAGTTACATTTTTAAACCAAAAACATGCATTTTTAACTAAAATGATGAATCTTTAACTGGAATATTTGAATTTTCAACAAAAAAGATGAATTTTCAAATGAAAACAAAATTGTCAACCACAAAGTGAATAGTTAAATATTCAGGTACAAAATTAATGTTCAACCAAAGATACGAATTTTCAACTAAAATGCTGGAATATTAAATTGGAATAGTTACATTTGTAGTTTAAAAAAAAACTAAGTTTTAACAAACAAAAAAGTCTGCCAGCTGCGCGGTCACATTCTAATTGCGCGCGGCTCGCTTCGGTCGTAAGTTTGAACGCGCTCAGGGCGCACGTCTGCCGGATCTCGCGTTTAGCGCTCAATAACACATTTGTCTCGCGCTGCGCGCTCGCTCTTTGTACTTCTCCCACATTTGTGCACAGACCTTTTAAACTTAATGGTCAAAGCATCGACAACTGTAATTTGATGATTGTGAATTCTCTTTTGTTAAAGCTCTTTCGGCTTTACTAACACATTCTCATCAGGTGTCTCGTGCTTCGCATTCGATTTTGTCCAAAGTGCGAACTTTTCTACATTATATTCAACTCAAAAGTACAAATATTATTTTTCATGATTACTTTATTTGTTCCTTATTTTGTATTAATTATTATTCTCAGCTACCCTGAAAAATGTTATCATTTTAATAAATTTATATTATTACAATTCATAATATGCATTGATATTGAAACAGACGTACTTTCATTGTCTTGTTTTTATAATTAAATAAGTGCGCGTGTCGTTTTTCAACAAATTTAATTTGTTTATTTTTAATGTTATTTTTACGATTTAAACAAAATATACACATTTTAGCGTAAAGTGGTTCAAAGCAAATTTGTAGAATGTAGGCGAAAATGTTTGTTAGATAAAATGTTATTGTAGCTTGTTTCGTTTTTCCAAAAAGTTATTTTTTTTTTATTTTTTATGTATTTTTATAGCAAAAATTTGTAACAAATTTGTAGATCTCTTTTTTGGTAAACGCCTTTTCAGTTTTCTTCGTTTCTTGTGTCGCTTTTCCAAAAATTTAATTTTTGATTTCAATGTTATTTTTTACAATTGAAACAAAAACTATGCGTGTCCTATTAAAAAATGATTAATAACAAACTTTTAGATCTCTTTTGGGTGAACAACTTTTGTCTATTAATTTTTTTTCGCACCTTGTGCTGTTTTTCCAAAAATTTAATTTTCTTATTTTTAATGTTATTTTGACGATTAAAATAAAAACTACGCGTCCTATCAAAAAATGATTCATACCAAATTTGTATCTCTTTTTTGGCTGAACAACTGTCGGCTATTAATTTTTTTCGTAGCTTGTGTCTTTTGTCCAAAATTATTTTTTTTATTTTTAATGTTGGTTTTTACGAATGAAACAAAAACTGCACATCCTCTCAAAGTGATTGATAACAAATTTGTAGATCTTTTTGGGTGCACAATTTTTGTCAATTCATCTTTTTTCGTATCTTGCAGACACCATCGGAAAACCTGTTTTCACATAAAACCAATACCTTCTCATTATGATGAGAATGCAAAAACTAAATTTAAAAAATAGTTACATTTTTAAATAAAGTGTCGAATTCTCAACTAAAATAATTAATCTTCGAATAGAATAGTTGGATTTTAAACGAAGAAGATGAATCTTTAACTGCAATAATTGAATTTTCAACTATAAAGGTTACTTTTTAACCAAAAATTGAATAGATAAATTTTTCGTTAAAAAAAAAATTTCAACCCAAGAGATGAATTTTTAACTAAAATGATGGAATATTCAACTGGACCTGTTCCATTTTCAGTAAAAAAATTAATTTTCAGCCAAAGAAAAAACGAATTTAAAAAAAAGCTGATTTTTCAACCAGAGATGTATTTTCAATTAAAACGATAAATTTTCCACCAAAAAAAATAATTTTTGATCAAAAACCGTTAAATTTGACAAAAAAGTACGAGTTTTCAACATGAGTTGAATTTTTAACTCAGAAAGATTTTTTAGTCAAGAGAGAGAGAGAGAGAGAGAGAGAGAGATGAATTGCAACCAAAGTGTTGAAGTTGCAACAAAATAAATGAATTTTCAAACAGATACTTTAATTTTAAACTAAAAACTATTAGTTTTGAACAAAAAATAGAATAGTTAAACTTTCAGTCAAAAAAATTAATTTCAAACTAAAAAAAAAGAATGTTAAAAAAAATAGTTAAATACATTAATATAAAATTACTTCAACAGACGAAGAATCATTGTTATTCAATTTTATATCGCAATGAAAAAAAAATAAGTACACTCGCGAAAAAATTCCCAGAGTTTAAAAAAAATGCCCTGAAATTTCCAGGTTTTCCCAGGTATATAAAAATTTCCTAACAATTCCAGGTTTTCCAGGTAGGGTAGATACCCTGTCAAAACAAATCTGAAGGGATTCATGATTTGAAAATATAAAACTTTAATAATCAAGCAAAACTAAAAAGCATAACAATTGGAAATAAAACAGTCCTTTTACTCGAAAAAATAATTTACAGTCAAAGAAAGAGCGAGTTAAAAAATAATATCACTAACCTGCGCTTCTTTTTCGATTTCTTCCACCTTCTCTAAATACTTAAAATGGAGTTCCATGAGTCTGTCGACTTTCTCGAAATCATTTTCTGTAAATTTACTAAGCAATCGTTGCCTCTGAGTGCCTTTACAATTTTTCAACATACTCGCAATAATCCAAACAACATATTCTGAAACATAAGAAAACATAAGATCGATAACTTCTAATTTTTGATTAATTCAATCTCAATACATCAAACTTCGATAAGTCGAGACTATAATCAACTACAATCTATCGGTTGGTATGCACTCGAACTAAATATTGATTCAACTAAATGGCATTTCAACTAAAACTCT
>CAKNYM010051665.1:0-60348 GCA_932195095.1 Andricus curvator | reverse complement strand
GAAGTAGGAAACATTAGGGGAGGGGAAGTAAGGGAATGTGAAGTAGAAGTTAGGGGGAATGAAGGGAAGTGAGGGGAAAAAAGTGAGTTAAAGTACGGGAAAAGTACGAGAAATTATGGGAGGAAAAGTAGGGGAAATGAGGGGTGGGAAAGTAGGAGAAATGTGGGGAGGGGAGTTGAGATGCATGAGGAGACAAAAGTGAGGGTAAATGACAGGGGGAGAATTGATGGAAGGGGAAGTGAGGGTAAATGAGGGGAGGGAAAGTAGGGGAAGTGAGGGGTGGCGAAGTAGGAGAAATGTGGCGAGAAGAGATAAATGAGGGGGAAACAGTGAGGGGAAATGAGGGGAGAATTAATGGGAGATTATGCAAGGTGAAGTGAGGGTGAATGAGGGGAGGGTAAGTAGGTGGAGTGAGGGGAGGGGAAGTGCCGGAAAGTTAGGAGCGGAAGTAGGGGAAATGAAGGAGTGGAATTGGGGAAAGTGAGGGGAAATAAGAAGAGTGGAAGTAGGAGAAATTATGGGTGGAAAAGTAAGGTAAATGAGGGGTGGGGAAGTAGGGGAAATGAGGGATGGAGAAGTAGGGGAAATGTGGAGAGAAGAAGTGAAATAAATTTGGAGAGGAAAAGTGATGGGAAATAAGGGGAGGGTAAGTGATGGGAGATGATGGAAAGGGAAGTGAAGGAAATGAGGGGATTGGAAGTGAGGGTCAATGAGGGGAGGGTAAGTAGTTGAAGTAAGAAACATTAGGAGAGGCGAATTAGGTAGAGTGAGGAGAGGGGAAGTATTGCAAAATGGTGGTAGAAGTGAGGGAGTGAGTGTAAGTAAGGGTAACTAGAGGAAATGATTAGAAGTAAGGGTGAGTAGGGGAAGGAAAGTGATGACTGGGGAAGGTGAGTGTTAGCTGGGGAAGCGAGAAGAGGGGGAAGTAGTGTAGAAAGAAGTTGAGGAAGGGGGGTGCGAAGGTTGACATGAGTGGAGGGTAAGTTGGAGATGTAGAGGGAGTAGGGAAATGAGAGGTTTGATTAATTAACGTCTTAATAGGCTACGAAACACTTTGTAGACGTGCGGCGCATACTTTGACAAATTTGTTCGGATGTCCCAGCCCCACTGATTATGATTCTTGCTGTCCTTACCCATTGTGTTGTGAACTCCGTCGCTTTCTTCTTTAACATTTTCGTCGAGTCTCTCAAGATTCTGCACGAGAAGAGCAAAAACTTGTTGTTCGACCAATGCATCTATTAAAGAATCTACACTATCGATAGTGTCTTCGCGATCTTCCATGTCTGTGAGATCTTGTAAAAGAGTAACAACGCCAACTGCAATGTCTGTATTTTCATGGGCCAAAAGTTCGAGTAAAGAAGGAACCAAACTCAATTCTACCAATGTTGGATACAAATCTGGCGTTGTGGAAACTTGTCTAAGCTCCTGGATCGTCTCGTGCAATTCTATTTCCGATTCCATAAATCTATAACAAATTGCAAATATTTAAACATATTAAAGCTTTCGAATATTATAATCAAAGACAAATTTCCTAAAAAAGAGGACAACAGGGTGGCCACTCAATCTTTAAAAAAAAATTCCAGGCTATTTCCCGGTTTTGTAGGGTCAAAAATTACATTTTTCCCGGTTGACTTTTAAGCGTTTATAATAATAATTATTGAATACTAATTGCTTTATTATATAAATTTTCAAACGAATTAAACATTTTAGAATTGCAAGGTAAAACATATAATGTAAACTATTGTAAAAGTAATTTCAGACTACACAGCCCAAAATGCTCTTAAAACAGGGGAAATAGGGTGATTTTTAAGAAAATAGAGCAATACATTCCTTTATGTAACATTAATGTAGGTACAATATTCCTAAGATTTCAAGTCAAAATATATTAGATTTTTAACAAAATAGTTGAGTTTTCTAGCTAAAAAGTCGAATGTTTTAGAAAATATTTGACTTTTAAAACCCAAAAGATAAATTTTCAATAAAAAAGTTCATTTTTAACGAAATAGTTACCCCCCCCCCCCATCATTTTTATTGAAACAGTTGCATTTACAATCAAATCGCTTAACTTTTAAGAAATATAGATGCATTCTCGACAAAAAAAGTTGAATTTTTAACCTAATATAAGATGAATCTTTTATAAGACAGTTAAATTTTAAACTAAGGAAGATGAATTTGCAACCAAAAAGATGAATTTTTAATCCAAAAGAACGAATTTTCTATCCAAAATCAGATGAATTTTTAAGAAAATTGTTGAATTTTCAACAAAATAATGAAATTGTCCACAAAATAGTAGAATTTTTTACAAAAATATATGAATTCGGAACCCAAAATATAATAGTGGACTTTTCACATCAAAAGAATTATCTTTTAACCGAAAAAGATTACTTTTGCTTCCTCATAGAAGAAGCTTTGTAATGGTAACATTTTCCAAAATTGTTTAGTTCATTTAATTAAACCTTCCTCAATTTAAAAATGTCTAATACAATGTTCCAAGCAATTGTCCAGATGTGTGTGTGCCTGTGTGATGAAGTCACTTGTTTGTGAACAAGATAACTTGAAAATGGTTGCAGATAAATTGATGAAATTTGGAGGGCTTATTTATACCACTAATATCTTAAAACTGACCGAAGGATTTCTACAAATATTTATTGTATTTTTTTTAGCACTCAATAATATTTTAAAACTCGGTTTTTTATAGTAAAACGTTTTTCATTATCATAATTCGAAGCTGATGCAAGGGCATACAAAATTCCTTGGTTCGAGACGAATCCACTGACCTATAATATTAATACATTAAATTAAAGAGTAAGGAAGATATCGTCATTTATATTATATTTAAAATCGATTTTTATAGTAAAAATGTTTTCATTCTCATAATTTAAAGTTAATGCGAGAATAGAAGAGATGTGTTGATTCGAGACGAATTGATTTACCTATAATATTGATACATTTTATTGAAGAGTAAGAAAGTTATGTCTATGCATAATATTTGAAAATACGGGTTTTTATAATAAAACTTTTTCCTTTAACATAATTCCAAATTGATGCAAGAATGGAAAAGATTCCGTCATTCGAGGCAAATCGATTGATCTATAATATAAATAAACTTTATTGAAGATTAAGGAATTTATAATATTTGAAATATCTGTTTCAAACAGAAAAACTTTTTTCATCCACATAATTCAAAGTTGACGCATGAATAGAAAAGACTTTTTGATCATGAATTTTCAAATATAATAATTTTGTCAATTTTTGTAAAGAAATCATAAAGCTGGCAAAGGGATAGGGTGCGACAGAACTTTTCTCTTCCTTTTTCCAGCTCGAAAAATTATCATTTCGAATACGAAATTTGATTTGTCTGATTTGTCTTTGTGTTTAAAAATTTTGTTGTGTTATTTTGCAATTTTGTATTTTTTGTAAATTTCTGTTTTTAAATTGATCAAAATGAAGACTTTGGTTTGTCTATTATTTAAAAAAAATCACTAAGGCTTCCTCTATGAGGAATCAAATACATTTGCTAACGGGAAGCAAAGTGCTCGTGAAATGAGCACCATATAATCATAAATACAAACAAAGTGGAAACACTGGAGATCGAATTCACAGCTAGTTTAACAAAATAGTTGAATTTTCAACAAAATAATGACATTTTATAACAAATAGTAGAATTTTTAATCAAAAGAGTTGAATTTTTAACACAAAAAAGAATACTTTTCAACAAAACAGTTGGGCTTTCAAAAAAATAATTACATTTTCTAACTAATAGTAGAATTTCTGACCAAAAGAGTTGAATTCTGAACCCGAAATGTACTAGTAGTAGACTTTACGAATTGAAAGAATTAACTTTCAACCAAAAAAGATGAATTTTCAACACAAAAAAATGACTTTTTAACAAGATAGTTGAATTTTCAACGAAATATTCAAAGATTCAACAAAACAGAATTTTTAACCAGAAAAATGCATTTTTAACAAAGTAGTTCAACCTTCAACCATGTAGTAGAAAGGGCCTTGGAAATTTTGAAAGCGACATTAAAAATATTTAGTTATTAATACCTTTTCGAAATTTTCTTACATTTTAAAAGATTTGAATTAAAATTTATAAGGACTATAAATTTATATTGTACCATTTTTCAGAAATTTAAATTCAACATTTTTCTGATTGATTTGATCAAAATCTGAAAATGGCCCACTATTAAGTTGTAAAATTCATTAATTTTCAATGTCCAAGTCTTTAAAAGTACACAATTTTAAGTATTCCTTATTTACAGGTTGTCTTAATATCGAAAGCTTGGAATTGGGAGTTATTCAATTATTTTAAGTTTTTAATTTTAAATTGTTTAATTTCAAATGCTTATTGAAAAATAAAAGCGCGATTTCAATTCTATATTCTGCAATTTTTAACGAATTAAATTTGAGAGTTATTTGCCACGATTCTTGCGTTTTTGGTGTCCATTTTTTATCAAAAAAATTAACATAAGAAAATTTCTTTATTCAGGCTTTTAGTTCAAAATATTGAATGCTTACAATATTGTGTTAATAAATTCAGAACTACACAATTCTGGACATTACAGGTTAAAGTTAATTATTTAACTAAGAATTGGTTTTTAAATTATTCTGTTTTAAATGTTTTCAATTAAAAGTTATTTGATTTTAAACGATTCCATTTGAAATAATTGAATGCTGAAAGTTTAAAGCTGAAAGGTGGTTAAGTAAAATATAAAACTATTCAATATACAGTTTTAAAAAAGGTTAAAGACTCCACTCATGTTTAAAATTAAAAAATTGTGATTGTAATAGATTTGAGCAATTCATTATTTTTACTGAAACCACTGAAACTAACATAATAAGTCAAAAAGGTTAAAGGCTTTTTCTTTATTTCAAAAATATTAGTTTCCAGTTATTAATTTCATTTTGTTGTACAATTTCTACGATTCAAAATTGACCCCAAAGAGTTTAATATATATTATCAATTGAATACGATTTCATTTTAAACTTATGTGTATCTAAACTTTAATTATTCGAACGAACCAACTTGAAAAACAGGAATAATAAACAAAAGCATCTCTACGAATCAACTTTATGCTGTGAACATTTGTTGATTATTATTAATGATACTTTAACGGATATGGTTGGTAAACATGATCGCCATTCCAAACACATTTTTTTCAACGAGCGAGACGATATTTATTGCAAAAGTAAAAACAGATCCGAAAAATTCCCAGTCTGTAAGAAAATGCCCGGATTTTTCCCGGAGCTCAAAATTCTAAGCTGATCCCCGGGTTTCCCGGTCAGTGGCCACTCTGGACAACTAATTTTTGAATAATTATAAATAGAAAGATTAGACATACTTTTCTGGTTGATCAGGAAATTTGACCCTCATTTCTTGATTCCTGAGTGCTCTCTTTTCGAATAAAAGAATCATTCGTTTGAGAGAACCTTCATCGAGAACTTCGGTCTCAACAGCCTCAGTCTCCACGTATTTGAGAATATCTTCCTTTTCTTTATCCGTGAGTTCAGTTTCAACGACATCGTGAACTGAAGAGGGAAGATCTGATCGAATTGGTGTGGGAGGTTCAATATTTCTGATCGGGGTACCTCTGATCGGGGTGCCTCTGATTGGGGTGCCTTCAATATCTCGTTGTCTCATTCGAGGATGATACGGAGTTCTGATCACTTTCTTCCGCCTTTTTGCGTTTTCCCATTCATCCTCTTCCTCATCTTCGATGTAATCTCCTGGTAATCCTCTTTTTGGAGTATTTGGAGGCTAAAAACGGAAATGCATTGTTATTTTTTTTAGCTGAAGATATTCTGTGCAGGATAAGGGCGTCTACTCAAATCCTGGAAAGAAATTTCCTGGCCAATCCAGGTCTTGAAATATGTATACAGTTCCGAAAATTATTATAAATAATGTTTTTTTTCAGTTTGTAGGGATTCACCTAATATGTTTAATTTAGAAAGATTTGATAAATCATATTACAAGATATTCTTAAATATATTAGCACCATCAATTAATTAAATAATACTAAAAACATAATTAATTATTTCTTAAATTAGTCTCGAAAGTCAGTGCATATTTAGGTAAAATTAATGTGGGACTATATTGAATTCAATTTAAACTGCTTCAAATTCCTAACTTTTCAAGTAAAAATATTGCATTTTCAACAAAATATATAACCAAATAGTTGAATTTTTATTCAAAAAGATTAATTTTCTAGAAAAAAGGCGATTTTTCAACAAAATACATTAATTTTCAAACAAATAGTTAACCCTTAACCGACACACTTCCTCTATGGAACGTAAAGGGCACATTGGGTCAGACGGACCCATCACCAACAGAGTGCTTACTGCAACCAGAGAATGTA
Source organism: Andricus curvator (assembly GCA_932195095.1). Classification (NCBI taxonomy): domain Eukaryota; kingdom Metazoa; phylum Arthropoda; class Insecta; order Hymenoptera; family Cynipidae; genus Andricus; species Andricus curvator. The sequence continues at coordinate 53,989 of CAKNYM010051665.1, read as the reverse complement.
TTTTTTCGGTCTGCAAAAATGCACGTATTTTGTTTAACTCCTTCAAATTAACAGCGAATAGTTTTCGAATAGATATAAATAAATTAAAATAGTTTATAAAATTAAAATCGGTGGAGCAAGTTAAAAAATTCTATTTTTTTTTTACAAAAAATTAGATAACTTTTTCAATTTTTATTATTTATGCGCCAAAATTGAACTGCTTACCCCTAAAATGATGCACTTTGACACATAAATAAACCTAATAGTATATTCTTTAAAAAAATATATTAATTGGAGCCGAATGGTGTTTTTTTTTCAAAAAAATTGAAATTACATTTTTTTTTAATTCTATGTTCTTTGTTTTGGTGTTTTAATGGGTGATATTGTGTAAAAATTATCCCTGGATCATCTATATCCGTAGTGCCGGTTAAGGATTACAATTTGAACTAAAAAATATCAGTTTTTAAGGAAAAATGGAATAGTTCATTTTTCAGTTAAACAAATTAATTTTCCACTAAAAAATATTTTAAAAATTCAACAAAAATTTTTTGAACTAAAATGATGAATCTTCAACAGGAATAGATGAATTTTTAGCAACAAAATGAATTTTCAAACCAGAAGAAGATTAATTCTCTACAAAAAATACGATTTTGCAACAAAATACATGAATTTTCAAAGAAATAGTTAAATTTTCAACTGAAGAAGACAATGTTTCAACCAAATATGTAGTCGAATTTTGAACTGAAAAAGATCAATTTTCAGCAAAAAATGGAATAGTTATATTTACAGTTAAAAAAATCAATTTTTAACCAAACTGATGAATTTTTAACTAAAATGATGAATCTTCAACTAAAATATTTGAATTTTAAGCCAAGAAGATGAATTTTCAACTAAAATTATGAATCTTTAACCCGAATAATTGAATTTTCAACCAAAATAAGATTAATTTCCAACCAAGAAGATTAATTTTTGTCAAAAAAGACTAATTTTCAACTAAAAAAGATAATTTTTCAACCAAAAAATAAATATTTCAAATTTTTAGTTAAAAATTTAATGTTCAAACAAAAAGATTCAAAATTCATTATTTTAACTGAAAATTTAACTATTATAACTTTAATTGGAAATTTATCATTTTTTTAGTAAAAACTTTAAATAGCTGTTTGAAAATTCATACATTTTTTAAAAATTCGTTTTTTTTGTCTTTTGCTGATGATTCGTCTTTTTTTGGTAAAATATAATCTATTTAATTGAAAATTCGTCTTTTTTTTTAGAAATGTCTACCTTTTTGGTTAAAAACGCAACTGTTTGACTGTAAATTAATCTGTTTTCGTTGAGGATTCAACTATTTTGTTGAAAATTAATTTTTTTTGGGGTAAAATCCAACTGTTTTTTTATATTTTTTTATTAAATTTTTGTTGTTGAAATATCAAATATTTGATTTTTCTTGAAAATTCATCTTTTCAGGTTGAAAATTCTACTCCTTGGTTGAAAATTGAACTACTTTCTTATTTTAAATTTCGTTTTTTCTGTTTGTTAAAAAATGATCCTTTTAGTTTACAAATTCAACTATTTAGTTAAAAAATTTTAGAAACTAAAAAAATATAAACTTATGCATTTTGTTGAAATCTCGTCTTTTCTAGTAGAAAATTAATGTTCTTGGTTGAAAATTCAACTATTTGGTTATAAATGTATGTGTTTTGTTGAGAATTCATCTTTCTTGGCAGAAAATTAATCTTCTAGTAGAAAATTCATATTTTTTTTGAAAATTTAACTATTTGGTTAAAAGATCAACTGTTTTGTTGAAAGCTCATCCATTTTGCTTGAAAATTCAACATTTTGGATGAAACTTTTTTTTCCTTATTAATTTGAAAATCTTCCTTGGTTGAAAACTAATCTTTTTAATTCGAAAACTCATCTTTTTTGGTAAAAAGTTATTCTTTTTTTTTGTTAAAAATGCAACTGTATGCTTCAAAAATTAATCTGTTTTGGTTGAGGATTCAACTGTTTTTGATTTTAATGAAAACCTTTTCTTGGTTAAATGGAAAAGTAATGAAATAGTGGCATAGTGAAATAGTGGTAATTTTTTTCGAAATAGTAGCAAAATAGTGTCATCGCTCAAAAAAAAAAGTGTCAGGTGTCAATAGTGTGGTGAGTCCGAAGCTTGCATTTCCTAAACAATAATTTCAAATAAGAAAAAAAAATTGAATTTGAATTGTACCTTTTTCAAAACTTTCAGGCTGAAAATGATTGAGGCACACCGTGCTTTGATTTTGAACATTTAATGTTTCAGTCATTTACTTTGGAATATCTAAATTTTTACAGATATAAATATTTGATTCCGAAATTGTTTCACCTTAACATCTTGAAATTTTAAACTGAATAAACTTAACGGACTGAATATGAAATTCTCAACTTTTAAGGCCTGAAGATCTTGAATTTAAAGTTGCTCTATTTCGAAGTCTTTCAATTTGAAATTTTACAATATTGAAATTGTACATATCAAAAATGTTAAGTTTTAAAATTTAAAAGTTGTTAGATTATATTAACAGGGTGTCCAGAGATTCTTACGAGCGCAATTCACGGTCTTTTCCAGGCTTTCCAGGTCAAGAAATCAAGTTTTTCCAGATCTCATTTTTTTACATTAAATATTGAAATAACCGTTTGTTATAGATGTAAAAAATGAGCAATTTCATTTTTATATTTGCCAACCATTTTTAAAGAAAGCAGAACCATAAATAAGCAAATTCTTAATGTTTGCGAACATAAGTTGTCTTTGAAATCCTTGAAATCCTTTTGAATTCTTTGTGAATTCGTTGAAATCTCTTGGAAATATCTTTGTGAAATCTTGAAATTTCTGCGAAATCTTTTGGAATCTTTTTAATTTTTTGTAAAATATTTGAAATCCTTGAAATCATTGTAAAATTTTTTTAAATCTTTTGAAATTTTTATGAAATCTTTGAAATTTTGTGAAAGCTTTCTTTAATCTTTGTTTGTGAAATCTTTTATGTTCATTTGAAATCATTGAAATCTTCTCAAATTTGTTGAAACCTTTTGAAATAGTTTAACATAATTGAAATATTTGTGAAATCTTTCTTATTTGTATGAAATCATTGAAATATTTGAAATCGTTTGAAATCTTTGAAATCTGTTGTACTGTACCCTTTTTGAAATCTTTGGCAATCTTGTATTCTTTTGAAATCTTCATGAAATTTTAATAAAATATTTGTGAAGCTTTTCTTAAATATTTGTTTGTAAAATATTTTGTAATTGTTGAAATCACTGAATTATTTGAAATCTTAGTGAAATCTTTTCAAATCTTCTATAATGTTTTGAAATCGTTTGAAGTCTTTGAAATGTTTTAAAATCTTTGAAATCTACTTTGTGGAATTGTTTTGAAATATACGAAATCTGGTGTACACACCTTTTTTAAATCTTTGAAATCAGTGAAATCTTGGTAAAATGTTCAAAATCCTTTTAAATATTTTAAAATCTTTGAAATATTTTGAAATCTTTAGTAATGTTTTGTAATCTGGTGTAAACTCAAAAACCGAGTGGTGAAACCCTAGAAAATTCGTTATATGGCCATGGCTCATTCTAATTCTGAAACTGAATTAACATCGAAATTTTCAACTAATAATTTTTATAATTTGTAAGTTGAATATCAAAAAAAATGTGCACTTTAACATTCTATATTAACGGAGACGAAATAAAAAACTGATAGAATTATTCATAATATTAAAGTCTGTTCATTGCAAACTATAAAATAATTGGTAAAATCTACAAAAAATGCCTGGAAATCTCTATTTATTCTGTAATGGGTAAAAGATCAATTATATCTTGATAAATAAATAACTTTTCAGTAGCAAGATTTCTTCTAAACGAGATGTGTCTTTCATAATAATAGACAAAAGATTTAAATTACTTTTCGCATTTCAATAAAATAATTGTTTGAAAAGAAAAAAAATTTAATTCAAAGTTCTCGTGAAAAATTCAAGGAGATTTCCAGATTTCCAAGGTTCAAACAAAATGCCAGATTTTTAAGGTTTTGAAGGTCGCTGGTCACCCTGATTAAAATTTATAACTTCGCTGTTCAGCAACTCTAACATCAAAAATTAGAATAAAATAGAGCTATGAAAAAGTAATTTTGATAGTTTAAAAACACTTCCCGGGTTACGCAACATACTATTAAATAAGAGACAAATAATGCAAACAATTTTTCCAAACCGAAATTTTGATCTCCAATCATTTATAAATTAATAATCAACAGATTTTGGAAAATGTTATTCAATTCTTTTTATCTTTACTTCAAAATAGGTATATTATTAAATAAGTGAATACTATTGCAAGTAATAGAAATTTACTATGGTGAAAAGGAATTCTCTGATTTTTGAGGTTATTTTATGTCGTGTTTAGTTTTTCGAAAATTTCAATTAAAACTATAATTTTAAACACAGGGCTTCACAAAATGAATTATCTTGCTCGCTCAAATTAATTAAAGCACACCCTACAAGCGGAAATAGAATAAAATGGATATAAAATATGGAAAATTGTTTAATGTTCGTAAAAAATAAGGTCACACTGTTAATTTTATTTCTGGAATAAAATTAACTTTGAATGAAAAAAAGGATTTTTAAATAAACTTTAAGAGCATTTTGCCAATATAAAGATCAAGATAGACCACAGGAAATATATTTTGAACACGCATTTCAAAATTTTAATGAATTCTTGACATTTCTCACATTTCTATCTATTAGGTTAAGTTACAAATATTTTGAATTTTAGGCCTTTGTGATGTAAAAAAAGTCTCGTAAATATAATAAAAGTTACCTTGTAGGACAACAACTCTCCAATATCCATTTTGGTTCACAGAAAAGGCAGAATTTTTATATTTTTAATTAAAAAGCTCACTCCGTATTTTTTTGACCAAGCGAAACAAAACGGAAAAGTTGGGAAACTGAGGCAGCACTTTCGCTGTCGCCTGTCACTCACACCAGCTCGCACTCTCAATCTTTGTTCTCACACTAGTCCAGTTTGGTCTAGTCACTTGTGTATATTGTGTTGTGATTTGTAAACAAAAATTGTTTTCTATATTTTGTCTGTTTTTGTATTCACGTTTGTATTATTTTCGGGAAGATATAGTTGAGTGGAACATGTCGTATTATGCGGTTGCAAAAGGGAGAAACCCTGGAATATACATGACATGGTAAGCATTTGAAAGTACTCCTTTTTTAAAGAAATAGTATAATAAGCAAATTGAGAAAGTTAGGTTACAACTTTGTAATATTCTTTCTTTGTTCTATTATTCGTGTTTTGTTGAATTTTCCTTAATTTCTTAACTACATGCATCAAAAATTACAATAATCTATTCCTTTTCTATTTCCCTACATCTGTTTGAGAAAATGGTTTTATCAACTTCGCGAATTTTTAGGTTAGCTTAAAATATCTGGTGCCATTAAATTTGTGCCATTAAATTATAATTTGGTTTTACCTTTCCTTTTTTCTTGACTAAAAATCGTTTTTACTTGAAAATTGATTTATTTTGTTGAAAATTAATTTTTTTTAAAGTTAAATTCAACCGATTTTTATTTAAAATAATTTTTTTTAATTGAAATAGCAATTATCACATTTTTCGTTGAGAATTAACCTTTTTTGCCTGAAAATGAAACTATTCGGTTGAAAGTGTTTTTGTTTTTTTGTTGTTCAAATTTTAGTTTGAAATATCTGAAATCTTAGGAAATATTTCGAAATTTTTGTCAAGAATCCTATCTGAAAATTATATTTATATAACCTTAAAATAAGCAAAAAAAAAGTTAAAAAATAAATAGTTATTCGAAATTTTTATTTTGTTTACAAAAATATTTATCACCTTAAATTATAATTTTGTGCAAATTTTTATTTTTTCTTCATTAAAAAATTGTTTGATTTGAAAATTTATTTATTTGGTTGAAATTTCGTTCTTTGAAAGTTGATTTCAACTATTTTTAATTAAAAATTAGAATTTTTTCATTGAAATAGCAATTATTACATTTTTTGTTAGAAATTCAGCTTTTTTTTTGCAAATTAATCTTTTTTGGTTGAAAATTCAACTGTTTAGTTAAAACATATATTTTTTGTTGGAATTTTGATTGATATACAGGAATATTCAAAAATCTTTGAAAAATTTCTTAAGAATCTTAGGAAAATTATATTTATACCTATAACCTGCAAAATAAGTAACTTAAAGAATAAATAGTTATTCGAAATTTTTATTTAGTATTAAACGGTGGGTTTCCTATCACCACTACGTAGCGCGTCCTCAGGTTGCGGATAGAGGAACGGCCCGTAAGGCTGAACAGCCCCCAAGGTTACCTGCGAATACAAGAATAAGCAGTCGCGGACAGCCGATAGGAGCCAGTCGTGGGTGTGGTGAATCCAGCACTGGTAAAAAATAGGTACACGACAACCATGGCTTGGGGGGACCCACCCATTCGCGTTCATACACAATGGGTGGGTTCTGGCAAGCCAAGGTGCAGCGTGTACCCACCTAGAAACTATACCCGAACCAAAACTAAAAATCTTGCAAGGGAAAAATCCTGCTGCCCATTGGACACTGCAGCGTTGACACTGCCCGCAAGGGATGTGTGGAATGATTCGCCTGCATAGGGCCAAAGGGGTATTGATGCCAGTAGGCGCGCTGCCTTGCAGGGGGACGTTAGGGTACGAGGATGAAACTGTAATGTGTCTGACGACAAGTTGACATGGTCCTTGTCAGAGTCGGAAAGCTCCCATACTTAGACCTAGGGAGGTATGGGGGTTATCACTCCTGGGACAGTGGACTCACCTACGATCGGAATAGGATCCTAACGTGCGGATTATCTTGAAACTACCATGGCTAACTTGCAAAAACAAAAAACTACAGTTAAAGATCTAAGGGTGGGAACTCTAAACGCGCGTAGTTAAAAAACTGGCCGATTTAGCGAACTCATTAAGATAGCAATTGAATACAAAACTGACTTAATAGCACTTCAAGAAACCTGCTGGTCGGGCGATTTCGCGTCAATTTCTAGGGATAACTATACTTTGCACTGGGGAGGAGCTAAGGGGCAAAGACTGGGGACTGGTTTTCTTATTAATAAACGAATTTCGCAAGCACTTATCGACATGCAATTCATTAACGACCGGTTATCATACATTGTACTAAAGGGTAATTTCAGCAAACACGTATTAATCAATGTGCACTGCCCCACCGAGGACAAAGACGAAGAGACTAAAGATCTTTTTTATGAAACAATCGAGCAGGTTTTTGACAAGTTCTCAACGTTTGACGCAAAAATAGTATTAGGGGATTTCAACGCGAAAATTGGAAAAGAACCAATGTATAGGCCTACAATAGGATCAGAAAGTTTGCATGACGTCAGTAATGATAATGGAACCAGAGTAATAAACTTTGCAGCTTCAAAGAACCTCGTTGTCAAAAGCACATATTTCAAGCATAAAAATATACATAAGGCCACCTGGACATCACCAGATGGTAAAACTCACAATCAGATTGATCACGTTCTAATAGACAGAAGACGTCATACAAACATTCTCGATATAAGATCGTATAGGGGAGCGGATTTAAATTCAGACCATTTTCTCGTGATAGTAAAACTAAGATCTAGGCTAGCGCTAAGTAAGAAAACAAGCCGCACAGAGCCAACAGTTCGTTTCAATATAGATAAGTTCAAAACAGCAACAGAAACATTAAATTACCAAGTTGAGATTTCTAATAATTTCGACGCTCTCCAAGAACAGAGAGACGATAACAATAATCACGAGGAGGACCCGGAAACCCTGTGGAGCAATACGAAAAAGGCGATAAAGGCAGCCGCGAAACTTACGATAGGTTTTAAGAAAGTAACCAAAAGCAAACCATGGTTTGACGAAGAGTGCAAACTCTGGTTTGAGAAACGTCGGAAGGCCAGACTAAGTAGTTTACAAAATAAGTGCGATCAAACACATAAGAAATATCTCGAGATTAGCAAAAGTACAAATAGGCTCTATAGATCCAAGAAAAGGGAGTGGGAAAAGAATAAAATACTAGCAATAGAAGCGCACAATAAACAAAATAACCCGCGTGAGATGTACAGGGGAATCAATTTTATAAGGAAAGGCTTTCAAAGTAGAACGGAAGTAATGAGGGACGAAAATGGCAATCTAGTAGCCGATGCGACAGAGAGACTGAATGTATGGAAAGATTATTTCGATAAACTATTAAATGTACGCGAAGCCCCCGTTGAAGGTAATCTCGGCGAAATCCACACTGCTGATCTATTAATTAACGATCTTACTGATATAGAAAAAGAAATGGCCATAAAGAAGTTGAAAAATAACAAAGCCGCGGTCATCGATGACCTACCGTCAGAACTGATAAAAAATGGAGGCCCTTGCCTCACAAGGCAAATTTGTAAATTGATACGCGCAGTTTGGAAAACAGAACGCATGCCGGAAGAATGGAATACCTCTATCATTATTCCCATCTTTAAAAAAGGCGATAAAACTAACTGTAACAACTATCGGGGAATTTCACTTGTGCCTTCGTGCTACAAGATCCTGTCTAATGTTATCCTAAGTAGACTAACTCCTTTTGCCGAGGAAATCATTGGGGATTACCAGTGTGGATTCCGCCGAAACCGATCTACAAGCGATCAAATGTTTACAATTAGACAACTGTTAGAAAAGAAATGGGAATTTAATGAAGCAGTACATCAGCTATTTATCGATTTTAAAAAAGCTTACGACTCTGTTATACGCGCGCGAATGTACTGGATCCTAGAGTTCTTGGGTGTGCCAAGAAAATTGGTTAGACTTATCGAAATTTGCTTAAGCGGCAGTAAGGGTAGAATACGCGTAAACGATAGTTTATCTGAAGAGTTTTCGATCCGCGATGGCCTGAAACAGGGCGATGCACTTTCGTGCGTCCTTTTTAACTTAGTTTCAGAATACGTGGTTAGGCAAGTGCAGGCGAATCCGACCGGTGCTACCCTCAATGGGGTAATACAAATTCTTGGATATGCGGATGATCTCGACGTACTAGGGGATGATAAAGAAACGGTAGCTAAAAATGCAGAAATCTTGATCGCAAAAGCCAAAGAGATTGGCTTGGAAGTTAGCGAATCGAAGACAAAATATATGACCGTCGTCAGGTCCGGACAAAGTAATCAAGACGGGGATCTAATGGCCGGAAATATGAAATTCGAAAGGGTTAACGAGTTTAAATACCTCGGGTCTATTATAACTAGCGAAAATAAGATTAAAACGGAAATCAATGCGCGGCTACACGCTGGCAATGGGTGCTATTATGCAGCAAACACGCTACTAAAATCGCGATCGCTATCTAGAAACATCAAAGTAAGAATTTACAAAACGATAATAATGCCGGTCGTCATGTACGGGTGTGAAACGTGGGCGCTGACGAAAGGAGAAGAGAATAGGTTTAGAGTTTTCGAGAATAAAGTACTTGGAAAAATCTATGGTCCAAAAAGGGACGAAGAGACCGGCGAGTGGAGAAAACTGCATAATGATGAGCTGCACGCTCTCTACGGGTCAGCAAATATTAATAGAGTAATGAAAGCGCGTAAATTAAGATGGGCGGGGCATGTAGCAAGAATGGGCAATGAAAGAACAGTGGCGCAAGTTTTAAGAGGGAGACCGACTGGTAAGAGACCCCTAGACAGACCGAGAAACAGATGGGAGAAAAATGTAAGGGATGATCTAAAAGAACTAGGACATGATTACTTAAACTGGATGGAGAATGCACAAGACAGAGATGTGTGGCGGTCTCGGGTAGATGAGGCAATGAACTTTCGAGTTCGAACTGCTAATCTATAATATAATAATTAAACATTATTTTTTGTCTTGTAATTTTCCTTTTTTCTTGACTAAAAATCGTTTTACTTGAAAATTTATTTATTTTGTTGAAAATTCATTTTTTTAAAGTTAAATTCAACCGTTTTTTATTTAAAATAAATTTTTTTAATTGAAATAGCAATTATCACATTTTTCGTTGAGAATTAACCTTTTTTGCCTGAAAATTAAACTATTCGGTTGAAAAAGTTTTTTTTTTTTTTTTTGTTCAAATTTTAGTTTGAAATATCTGAAATCTTAGGAAATATTTCGAAATTTTTGCCAAGAATCAATGATCTTTAAATATTTCTGTATGTCAATCAAAATACCAACAAAAAATATAAGTTTTAACTAAACAGTTGAATTTTCAACCAAAAAAGATGAATTTTCAACCAAAAAAACTGAATTTTCAACGAAAAATGTAATAATTTCTATTTCAATGAAACAAATAAATCAATATTCAAATCAAAAATTTTTTTAATGAAGAAAAACGAAAAATATCAACAAAATTATAATTTAAGGCGAAAAATATTTTTGTATACAAAATAAAAATAATTTCACAAAATTTTTTCAATATTTCAGATATGTCAAAGAAAAATTTCAACAAAAAATATAATTATCAACCAAACACTAACTAATTGAGATATTTTTATAATTTCATTCATGAAATGTATCATATTCAAATAAAATGTAGGAATATTTATAAAAGGTATTAATATTTTTCATGTTTAAAATTAATTTATACAGAGTACAGTTTTTATTTGAAATTTCGCGACGGTTTTTTGTACCATGTTTGACCCTATCAGGGCAGAATCAAGGAAAAATATTCTGAAAATATGTTCATTAGTTATTAAAATACTACAAAGACTTACCTTAAAAATGGTTGAGTCCTTTAAAAATTATGAGATATTTCTTTATAAAATAAATTTTGTTAAATTTATTTTACAATTATTCACAATTAATTTCCAATTACAGTTATTTCACAATTAAAATAAAATTGTAAAAACTAAATTTTGTAATGTTGAGATAAATATTTTAAGACATTGAAGGTTTTATAAAGTTGTTATACATAAGAAAGCATATGAGGTCAAGTTAATAATTTTTCGGCTTTTTCTCTGAAAATCCCCAAAATTGTGATTATAGCCTAAAATAGCATGAAAAGAAAGGTAATTATCAGAGGTAAGTATACAGTAAAAATGTTGATTAATTTAATAAATTAAAAATAATAATTATTTATTATTTTAACTTTACAATATTTAAAATCGATTGAAAAATAAAACATAAATAATGAAAAATGAAACCACTTGAAAGTGATAGATATTATTAACCTAATCTTAAAATCCCATATACAATATTCAATATATTTCAACTTTATAAACCTTCAGTGTCTTATAATGTATTTCCTGTAGAATCAGATCGTCTAAAACATTCCATAAGAATTCCTGAAAGACATAATCATTAAATATTTCAAGACTTCATTACATGTATTTGAAGTCTTTCCTTCAGGTGTGAATTTCTGAAAACAAAAATCAACCCAAACCTCCTAATAACCAAAGAAACCGAATCGTGAAGTCGAGCGAGCTCGGCCCGAGTCTCGGGTTCGTGCTCGTGCATTTTCGGCTTTACACGAGGCTAGCCGACGCAACGCGTAACAGAGCCGTCTCACCGACACGCTGCGTTTGCATGCATTGCTCCCAGATGGGAAAGTGGTGGGGGCCGAAAAATCCCACGTTCTGGAGACTCTGGTACGAAGAAATCTCCCAAATTTCCTTTACGGAAATTCTTTGTTAGAAAGTGAAAATTATAAGTTTTTATAAAATTTACCTGTTCCAAAGTCTAAATTATAATTCTTTATGTAAATTCACTGTTCCAAGGCGCAATTACATTTATTCCCAAAAATTCCCTGTTCCATATCAGAATGATATTTACAACATTTTCTATTATAATTGAGAAATATAATATAGTAATATAGTAAAGAATTTTTTAATCCAAAAAATTTCTGAATTGGAAGAAGGAATTTTCCTAATCTGACGATTTATGAATTAAGAACGAGATTGTTCTTCTAAATTCCATTTTCATAAAACAGAATTAAAATTATTTTTCAAAATTTCCCGTTCCATGTTAAAAATTATCTGTTCAAAGACAAAATTGTAATTCTTTACGAAATTCTATCTTTCAAAGTCTAACTTATAATTCATTACGGAAATTTGTTTTATATTTCAATTATTTATTTCCCGTTAAAACTCAGAATTACATTTTTTTTTAGAAAACTCCCTGCAAAAAAGTCCTTTCCGGAAATCTCCCAAACCTCCCAAAACTAAACCTACGTGAAGTGGAAGTGAAGTGTTCTACACTCCACTTTGTGTAACTATTTTTCTATCATTTATCGTATATATTATTTAGTCAATAAAATTAATATTTAAATGAATAAAATTAATATTTAAATTGTCAAAATTTAATTCCTGGTGACTGAAAATAGCTGCAATTGAATTGCAATTGAAATGCAATTGAAAAATTTAGAATTTAAACGTTCAACATTTTTTGTTTCAAATCTAGATAATTCAAAATTGTAGAATTTTAAATTAAAATACTTTATAGCTAAATAACTGTAAAATAGAAAAGGTTACAATTTGAATAATTGTATCTTAAGGGATCAGTCTACTTTGTTAACTTCGAAAAATCGATTTTTTTTGTAGCCATAAATTCTTCAAAACCAGTGAACCGATCCTAATGCAATTTTAACCTAATATTCTACACATGAATAGCTTCAGTATGACCTGCGACTGTGTTAAAATTGTAATGTTTACTATTTTTTACTATGATTTTTCATTTTAAAAAACTTTGAATGCGTTTTTCTCGAAACAATATTTTTTCGTACGGTAGTCATGATTTCTTCAAAACCAGTGAACCGATCCTTATGAAATTTTAACCTAATATTCAACACGTGAATTGATTCAGCATGACCTACGACCTCGTTAAAATTTTAATTTTTACTATTTTGTGTGTGCCAAAAACAATGAAAAATACCTCTTTTTTTTGTTTTTTTGTCCGCCAGTTTGTTGTTTACTGATAAATATTAATATGCGTAAGTCATGCCAAAGCCACAGTCATACTGAATCTGAAACTCTTTGTTTTTTTTTGTTTCCGATAAGCCGTTGTCAAGTTATCATGCATGGAAGGTATGTTAAGCTGGCACAACACTATTGAGGTATAGATATGTAACCTATGTCATAATTTAGGGCTCATTTAGGGCTACCCTGAAATGGAAATGGCTTAATGGTATACTACTAGGGCTAATTTGGGCCCCTATTCCTAAATTTAGGGCTCTTTTATTTTGTTTTTAAATTAGTGTTTGCGCTAGCTTAACGTTAAGCTAGCCGAACATTGCTGTAAAACGTACTAAAAATGATTTTACAGAAAATTCACCTCATGCAATAATTTAGGGCTCTGAGAATATAATAATCAAAAATGTAAAAAAAAAGTTTAAACCATTTTTGTTTAAACAATCCTTCTAAAAATGAATTGAACATATTTATTTCCTCATCCCACGTTAAGGCTCATTTAGGGCTCCCCGAATATGATATTTGGACGAAAAAAATATTTGTTTAAACAATAATTGTTTAAACAATTTTTTGTAATGTTCAAATATCATATTTGGTGGAGCCCTAAATAAGCCTTAACGTGGGATAAGGAAATAAATATGTTTAATCAATTTTTAGTAGGATTGTTTAAACAAAAATTGTTTAAACTTTTTTTTTACATTTTTGATTATTATATTCCCAGAGCCCTAAATGAGTCCTAAATTATTGTATGAGGTGAATTTTCTGTAAAATCATTTTTAGTACGTTTTACAGCAATGTTCGGCTAGCTTAACGTTAAGCTAGCGCAAACAATAATTTTTTTTTAAATATAGGAGCCCTAAATTTGGGACTACGGGCTCAAATTAGTCCTCAATGACCCCTAAAATATGCGAGTGGAAAGAATCGCTTTTATAATTTTCTTCACGTATTTTTTATAACGTTAAGGTGGCACAACACCATCTATAACAAAAAAAAAAGGGCAAAGGAAAAATCGGACGACTTCCGGTCGACGATATTTCAGGAGCCTGAAATTATGCAAGAGAAATAAAAAAATAATTTTGGTAAATTTGCTTAAACAATAATTGTTTGAACAATTTTGTTTAATGTCCAAATATCATATTCGGGGAGCCCTAAATGAGCCTTAACGTGGGATAAGATAATAAATATGTTCAATTCTTTTTTAGTAGGATTGTTTAAACAAAAATTGTTTAAACTTTCTTTTTACATTTTTGATTATTATATTCCCAGAGCCCTAAATGAGCCCTAAATTATTGTATGAGGTGAATTTTCTGTAAAATCATTTTTAGTACGTTTTACAGCAATGTTCGGCTAACTTAACGTTAAGCTAGCGCAAACACTAATTTAAAAACAAAATGAAAGAGCCCTAAATTTGGCAATAGAGGCCCAAATTAGCCCTAAATGAGCCCTAAATTATGAAATAGGTTACATCTCTATACCTCAATAGTGTTGTGCCAGCTTAACATACCTTACCATCGACCTACCTACTTTTTGAGGAGTTAAGTTCAGCTGCGGTTTTTGTACATAAAAATTGAATAAAATAAATTAAAAAAATTTGTTGATGTATTTTAAGACTTTATTTATAAAACCTAACAAGTTTTATAACAATATTTTTTATAGCATCCTTATAAAAAGTTCCCAAATATCGCTTTTTTTTAGCGTCTAAAGTAGACTGATCTCTCAAGGAAATACAAAATTACTTGATTTTAATTTAAATAATTTAAAATTGTATAAATTTGGATTTAGAATTCAAACGTTTAACTTTTTAATTTCAAAATGTTCAAAATTATACAATTTAAAATTAAAATGCCTTATAGCTAAATAATTTTACAGGGTGTTCAGCGACCTTGAAAACCTGGAATTCTTCTTAAATTTTTTTTAATCTGACTGATACTCTATAAAATAAATCCGTGTATCCAAATACGTTGATGATAAATTATTTTTATTGTTTTTATCTAACTGACACATGTATTTCCTTGGGCTTTGAAAGCATATGATATCACACCACGTGTTTCGCACCATGGGGGCGTCACATGTTTCGTTTAAAAAATCGACATTTCCGGTCAATTTTTTTCACTTTTTGGTTAATTATTACAAATTGTTGAATAAAAAAAATTAAGTTTCAGTTTCACATTTAAATTCTTTGGGAGTAAAATAAGCAAAAAAAATGTTGTGGATGACCCTATCTAAAAATAAAGCCTTTTAATACTTGATCGACTATAAATGAAGAACACTCAAAATCGCAGTTCATCATTTAAGTATTATAGACTCGCTTTTTTACAATTTATGTAAATTGTTCAGAATTAAAAAATTTCCAATTGAAAACCTTAATAATTCAGAACAATTTTAAATTGAAAACGTTTTAAGAATAATGTCAATGAAACTTTATAAATGAGAGCATTTCAAATTAAAGCAGAGTTTAAAATTCAGGAATTAATCATTAGTTTAAATTTAAATCGCTCAAAGTTGTACATTCTTAGTTTTGAATTTTTAGTGGTGAAAGTGTTTTTTGAGAGCCTCAAAACAAAGTATTCCATTTGGGTGGCTTTTGCTTTGTAATTTAATTTGATTAATTTTAATTAACTAAATTTTTCTGTTTGTCACATTTCTAATAAAGTTAAGTTCTTTTAACGAAAAATGTAATATTATTATTTATTATTATATATATAATACTATTATTATTTTAACCAAAAAAGATTAATTTTCAACAAATTAGTCAAATTTTTTACGAATATTATCAAGAAAAGTGGATGATTTTTTAACGAAATTGTTGAATTTCCAAAAAAAAAAGAATTAAATTTTTAATTCAAAAGATGAGTTTTCATCCGAGAAGATTAAATTTCTACCAAAAAGACGAATGTGCAACAAAACACATGAATTTTGAACCGAAGAGATAAATTTCGACTTTCAACCAAAAAAGATGAATTCTCAACGAAAAATGTAATAGTTGATATTTCAAGCAGAAAATATTTTTATTTTAATTCAAAAACGGTTGAAATTTCAACTAAAACAGATTAATCTTCAACCAAGCAGTTGTATTTTTCACCAAAAAGATGAAATTTTTATACAAAGAGATGAATTTTCAATGAAAGTGTTGAATTTTCAATCAAGAAAGAAAAAAATTGTTGAATTTTCTACAAAAACAGTTGACTTTTCAACCCAAAAATATGAATTCTCAACAAAAAAGTTAATTTTCAACTAAATACTAGAATTTTCATCATAACAAGGCGAATTTCCAACAGAAAAGTTGGATTTTTAACAACAGAATTTTAATTTAATGTTAATAAATATAATTATTTAATAAATATAATATTATTATATCCTGAAAGTCTAGTTACCTCTAAGTATAGTTTCACGAAGTAGCTTTTCGCTAGGTTTAGCCACTTCGTTTCAAAAATCATATTTGTAATTTTTCCGCCTTTACTGGTGTCGAGTTTTACAAATCAGTAATTAAAAAAAAAACTTTTTCTTCTGGATTGATTAAAAATAATTAGATCTCTCCTGAAATTTTTCGAGATTCCTATAGACACATTATAATATTGAATAAGGTCGTTGCATGATCTACAATAATTGCATTTTTTAATAATAAATTACCTACTCTTTACCTTGGTGAAAGAAAATGTGGTTTAAATATTTTATTTCGAAGGAAATTGAAAAAAAGTAATTTTTTTAAATATTGCAGTGACCTTGATTTGTCGAATCGCTTCTACCAATCAGAGAAGAAAAGTGACTTTTATGGCCTTATTGGCTAACTTCCGAATCTCAAATCAAAAAGTCGAAACAGTTGGCAGATTTCATAGCGCGGCACTTCTGCCAAGCAATAACTGTATTTGAATATTCAAAAATGTCAAGATTTTAGCGTGAAATAAAAAAATAGACTTAACAAAAAATCAGTTCCTTATGGTCAACATAGTTATATATTTTTATATTTTAAGCTAAATTGACAAACAAATGAATGAATGAAACAATTCTTTTCTTTAAATATAATTCTTAATATTATCAATAAAATAGTTTTTTTATTACAGCTAATTAAATATACATATAGATAATAAATAAAAAAGCACATTTAATTATTTTTGTCATTTTTTTCAAGAAATTCAATGGTGAAAAAAGTGTCAACCATTTTTTATTTCTTTAAATATTTGGCAAAACATTATTTTATTTTGTTTTTAAAGCATCCATTTGGGAAAAAATAGTTTCATTATCTAAAAGGGGCACACACCATCTTTTTTATTTATTTTTGGTAATATAAATGCATAATAGTATAGAAAATTTAAATATGATTAATTAGTAGGGTGAGTTTAACACTTTTTCCACTGAATTGTATTATTTGTTATTTGTTTACATAAATTTTGTTTTTGTTATGTTTGAAAGGAATGAGTGCAAAGCTCAAGTACATCAGTTTCCCGGACCGAAATTCAAAAAGTTCCCGAGCAAAGCTCAAGCCGAAGATTTCATTAAAGAAAATGGTGGTTCTTCTCAGTTTTCAAGTCAACCCAGCACCAAAACTTATTTGTAAGCAATGTGTTATTTTGAAATGTATAGAAAATAGTAATTATAGTTACAAATAATTTTATCTAGAAATTACGTTATGTAAAATAATATATTTAGTTTTGAATACCATTAATTTTCTTTTCGAATATTTTCATTTCATTTCCAGTTTCAATTTTTAAGGATAGATAGCTGTCCAAAAATTTAAATAATTAGAGAAAAATTATTTTTATAGTGAATCCAAGTTCCAAAAAACGAAAAGTGTGAAGAGACCAACGCCTGTGGAATCAGTATCAGATTCAAAACAAAATCAGAAACGAAGAAAAACTCAGTTAATCGATCATAATGTTTGCACCACTTCAAAGGTACTAAATTGAATTATTCTCGTTATTTTATATATATTTTTAATATCAATGTGTGTGTATAGTTAATTTTAATCTTTAAAGTCTAAGAATCTAGAAATGTTTTTTTCTCGAATTCTTTTTAAAAAAGTGGACTGATTAAAGTGATAAAATTTCAAAAGAAAGCATTCAATATTTAAAAATGTAAAGCCTAACATTTTTCAGATAAATGTATTTTCAATTCAAATTAAAAAAAAATTCCAGATTGAATCCTTCAGAATTTGTTCGATTGATTAATTTTAAATTTAAATTTCTAACGTTTAAACAATTTGTTATTGTTTATAACTATCTTCTCTTGTAATGCTAGAAAGTTGTGGAATTTTCTGAAATTTTCAGATCTTCTTTTACTTTTTAGTTAGGAACTAATGATAAATGTTAATATTAATAATAATTCAAACACAAAGTCTCTCAGTAACTACTTTAAGGAAAATTAACATTTAATATGATCCATGTAGAAAATTTGAAGAATATTTCAAAAATATATACGAAGATGTTAGTTTTTGATCTACTGATCCTAGTAGATCAGTAGATTATATCATTAGATCAGTAGATCAAAAACTAACATCTTCGTAAATATTTACTGCACTGATCAACAACTAACACCTAATAATATTTAAAAAATATCTGTTTTATTGCAGAAAAATATATTCACAAAAAAGAAAAAGATTGTTTAAAAACTGATTCTCTGTAATGTTTCTTTATTATTCGCTCATAATTAAAAAGCCAAAGCAAAGCTAAAATGTTTAGAATAAACAACAACTTTCTAGCAATTATCTAAGAGAAGATAGTTATAAACAATAATAAATTGTTTAAACCATTATTTTGGTTAACTTGCATTAATTATTACCTCACTAAGTGAAACCACTTAAAAAAATATATTAAAAATTACATTCCTTTAAAATATAAGTCTTAATGATTAAATAATTTGCAAATCTATATATTTAAAATTCAAGAAGTTTTAATTATAACTCTTCAAAATTGTAAAAATTTCAATGGTTGATCTTTAAAATTCAAGATTTCTCATTTAAATCATTTACCATTTAAAAAAATACAATTTTTAAGTTTTACAGTTAAAAATTATGTAATTTTGATGATTTACATTTGAACTGTCTGTTTTTTGGAAGATTTAGAATTGAAAATTCTTGACTTTTGATCTTCAAAAGCATCCAAATTTAAAAAAGTCGATTTATACCTCTTCAAAACTGAAGAATGTTTAATTGCAAATCTTCAAAATTGATGAATTATCCCTTGCAAGTCTTCAAAATTGAACTAAATATAAAAAAAACGTTCAAAATTATATACCTTTAAAATATAAATCTTGAAAATGAAATAAATTTCAATTTTACCAATTCAAAATTGAACTGATTCAAAAATTTTTCGATAATACACATTAAATATTGGAGAGTCTTTAATTGAAAATCTTAAAAATTGAAGAATTTTCCATTGTAAATCTTCAAAACTGAATTACATATTTAAAAAAACGTTCAAAATTACATACCTTGAAAATATAAATCGTAAAAATTAAATAAATTTCAATTTTAAATCTTCAAAATTGCAGAACTTTGAATTTCAAATATTTTAAAATTGAAGACATTTAAAATGCAAATCGTTAAGATTGAAGAATTTGAATTGCAAATTTTAAAAATTGCAGAACTTTGAATTGCAAATCTTTTAAAACTGAAGAGTATTTAATTTTGAAAATTTACAATTAAAAATTCAAAAATTATTAATAACAATATTAATAATATGTAATATTTCACAATAATTATAATTTCATAATTGAATAATATTTTGTAATAATTCCACTCTTTCATATTGTTTTGCCGTGAACGGCGTTCTCTCAAATCATGGCAGGCCTATTTCTGAGGTCCATAATTCGAAGAGAGCCGTAACTGCCCATTACGGCGTTTTCCCGAATTTGAGCATCCCAATCAACACCGTTATCTGCATTTTAAATAATTAATTAACATTTTTAAACAATTTTTATGGAGAAATGAAAAGATCATATGCAAATTGGTCAAGAACAACCAAAACAAGTTTTAAAAAATGAATTAGAATCCGCGGTACACGCGAATAAAAATTCGAACAGTTTTTGTCGATTTTTCCGTTGTCGTTCATTTTGCAGTTAACGGTGTTCTTCCAAATCACGGCAGCTTTAAATTCTGAAACGTTACTTTAGTATAGTATACTATAGTTAGTATAGTTTTTATGACTAATTTCCAAAGTTTTTAAATTTTGATGGCATTAAATTTAAAATTGTACTTTTTCTTTTTAAATGTTGTAATTAAATAGACAATTATAATAGACATTATCGCCAACGGCGATACCACGCTGAAAACACCAGTTCTCGTAAGATCACTGAAGTTAAGCATTGTTGGGCGCGGTTAGTATTTGGATGGGTGACCGTTCAGGAATACTGCGTGCTGTTGGCCCGTCGTGGGTGTGGTGGGCCCACATTGGTAGTAAATATCCACCTAGAAACACTACCCGAATCGGGTAGTGACGCAATGAACTTTCGAGTTCGAACTGCTAATCAATGTATGTATGTATGTATGTAATTAAATAGACTGACACTCGGATTGACAAGAATGGATTCATCACTGATGAAAATGGTTACGTAAATGTTTATACCGACGGAGCTTGCACTCAAAATGGAAGGAAAATAGCGAAAGCTGGCATGGGAGTTTGGTTTGCTGATAATCATCCTCTGTAAGAATTCATTAATCAAATTTGTATGAGTTTACCTTTTTCTGATAATTAGATATATGTAATAATGTGATAATTGCAATATTTACGAGAAAATAATCAAATAAATTTCGTAGCCTCATTAAAATATTGTTTTAAAGAAATATTTCTCGGCCTGTGATTGGTCGACAGACAAATAATATGGCAGAAATCCAGGCGGTGACTGAGGCCGCAAAACAAGCGCGAAAAGCAGGAATTACAAAACTAAAAATTAACACTGATTCCCAATTTCTGATCTCTTGTAAAACAAAATGGATGAAAAAATGGAAAGCCACTGGATGGAAAACCGCTGCTGGACAACCGGTTATAAATAAAACTGAACTTTTGGAAATGGAGGCTGCTCTCGCTCCACTCGAAGTTTCTTGGGTAAATCTAAAAATTAAAATTCTAGGATAGAAATCAAATTTATTTGGGTTGTACTTGAAAATAGTTTCTAATTTGATTTCCACTTTTAGAATCACGTTCGAGGCCACGTTGGGATTCATGGAAATGAAATGGCTGACAAATTAGCGAGAGATGGGGTTCATAAAGGCGATGACGATTAGAAGAAACTTGTTCTTGTGATTTTCGTTTAAATTTAAGTTTGTTTCCTGTTGTTCGACATTTATCATTTTCACGTTTGATTGTATCATAAATAAAAATAATAAACTACTATATTTTTTGCTAAGAGTTTTGTTATTATTTTATATTTTCGTTTGAATTTGTTTTAAAAATCAGGTTAATTTTTTACAGAACAGCTGAGCTTCTGCTTTTTCTTCTGTTATCTTCAGTTTATTTTTAGTGTCAAAATTTTGACAAAACTTGATAAAATCATGTCGAAATGGCAAGAAAGCATCCCACTGAATGCTTTCCGTTATCATACTACAATATCAAAAATAAAAATTTGATAAAAAATAACATAACTTATGGAAAATAATGGATTTTGGCATTTTAACATTAATACTCGCAATCATCCTCCCATTTTTCATCCAAATCTACTATCTGCTCGTAAGTTTTTTTTTTTAATTTGACAATTTCATTATAAATCATTTTGAATCCCTTAAATTCTTTTAAAAGCACTTGACATTTGTTAATTCTTTTAAATTAGACACCTTTTAAGTAGTATAACATCTTGGAAATATCGTAAAACCGCTTTGAATTTTTTTTAACCAAAAAAAAGTTAAAATCCGTTAAATATCTTTGAAATGTCTTTAAAATCGTTGAAATCTTTAAAATTATTCGAATTTCCGTAAAATCCTTGGGAAACGGTTGCATTCCTTGAAATATATGAAAATCGTTCAGAATCCCTCTGTCACGTGATCAATTACGTGTTCTTATATTCGGCGACTTTATAATTAGAAAAATGAATGCATTGTGCTGGAATTTTGGGAAATGGTTCAAAATACATAAGGGGACGTTTGTCTCGCCTAGTTTAGTTTTTATTTTGTTTAAATACTGCTATTTTATTGTTATTTTGTTATTGTTATTATAATATTTATTATTATGATTTTAGTCCGGGCACTAGAGCCCTGTTCTCAGTTATATTTCAAGTTAAAAATTAATAAAATTGCACTATTTAAACAAAGTAATGGCTCAAGTTGTCCAGACAGACGTGCTCTTATATATTTTGAACCATTTCTCAAAATTTCAGCACAATATATTCATTTGTCTAATTATAAAGTCGCCGAATATAATAACATGTAATTAGTCACGTGACAGACTATAATCACATGCCCTTAAAATTTGTGGAATAAATTCGGAAATTCTTGAAATTCCTCAAAATCTCTTGATACATTTAAAATCCCGTAAAATCTTGGAAAATTTCTAAAGTTGTACAAAATTCATGAAAATCTCTTTAATTATTTGTAAATCATTTGAAATCTCTCTCTTTGATCGAGATGAAGTCTTTAAAACCTTTGATAAATCTTTGAAATCTGGTATACACTCAAAAGTGGAGTGGTAATCCCCTTTGAAATCTCTTCGAATATTTGTAAATGCCCTTAAAACCTTTGGAGTCGTAGGAAATTCTTTAAACTGCCTTGAACACTCGAATTTTGAGCGTACACAAGCTTTCAAGGGATTTTAGGTATTTCAAGAGATTTTAAGAGATTTGAATGTATTTTAAAGATTTTAGTGAATTTCAGAGAATTAACGTTGAGTTTTAAAGGTTTTAAATGAGGGTGTCTACTCTATCTAAAAGTCTGGAATTGTCAAGGAATTTTTATATACCTGGAAATGTCAGGGAATTTTTTCGGGAGCCTGCTTAATTGTTTAAAAATTGCAACATATAATTGAATAATAATATAATAAAATTGATCGTTTTTAGTTGAAAATTCAAGTAAGTTAATTTTCTTGGTTGAAAATTCATCTTTTTACTTGAAAATTCAAGTTTTTTTGCAACTTTTTCTCTCGTCTGAAAAATCTTTCTTAATTGAAAATTCAACTTATGTTGAAAAGTCGTCTTTTTTTATGCCATTCAAGTGATTTTTCATTCAGAATCCATATTTTTTGGAATGAAAATTTAATTACTTGGTTGAATGTTAAACTCTTTTGTAAAAAACTTAATGTTTTTTGATTGAAGATTCATCACTTTAATTGAAAATGCATCTCTTGGTTGGAAAAATGAGTTATATTATTGAATATTCGTTTTCTCTTTAGCTGAAAATTAATTTTTGTACTGAAAATTTAAATAATTTAACTATTTTGTTGACAATTTGTTTCTTTTTTTTTGGTTGAAAATTATTTTGGTTGTTAAACTGAATTCCAGTTGAATAAATAACAATACAAAAATTAATCTTTCTTCTTTGAAAATTCATCTTTTATGTTGAAAAATTGTTTTTTTTTTGTTGACAATTATTTTTGTTTTTGAACTGAATATGTTACTATTCCAGTTGAATAAATAACAATTAGAAAAATAATCTTCTTGTTGGAAAATTGAAGTATTTCAGTTAAATATTCATCCTTTAAGTTGAAAATTCATATTTTTGGTTGGAAATAAAACTACTTGGTTGAAAGATAAATTAATTAATTACATTATATGATAATATCATTCAAGTTAAAAATTCATCTCTTTGTAAATTAGTGTTTTTAACTAAAAATTTAACTATTCAATTTGTAGTTGAAAATGATCATTTTCAGTTATAAATTCGTCTTTTTTGGTAGAAATTAATCTTCTTGTTTAAAAATTCATCTTTTTGGTCGAAAATGCAATTATGCTAGTTAAAGATTCATCATTTTAATTGAAAATTCAACTTTTTGGTTTAAAATTCAGCTATTCCAGTTGAAGATACATTATTTAAGTTGAAGATTCGTCACTTTGTTTGAAAATGTAACTATTTTTTAAACATTAGTTTATTTGGTTGAAAATTATTATTTTTTTAACTGAAAATGTAACTATTCCAATTGAATATCCATCATTTCAGATGAAAATTTCTCTTTTTGGTTTAAAATTCAACTATTCCAGTTAATAATTTATAATCTTAGTTAAAAATTCATCAGTTTGGTTGAAAATGATTTTTTTTTAAACTGAAAATTGAACTATTCCATTTTTAGTTGAAAATTGATCTTCTCTTATTCAAAATTCAACTTTTTGGTTGACAATTTTTTCTTTTTTGCTTGAAACTTCATATATTTTGTTGAAAAATCGTCTTTTCGGTAGAAATTTAATCTTCTTGTTTGAAAATTCATCCTTTTGGTTGAAAATTGAAGTATTTCAATTAAATACTTATCATTTTAATTGAAAATTCATATTTTTGGTTAAAAATAAAACTACTTGGTTGAAAGTTAAAGTCTTTTAAACAAAATTTATCTTTTTGGTTTAAAATTCATCTATTGCAGTTGAAGATTCATCATTTTTTAGTTGAAAATTCATCACTTAGCTAAAATTTTTGTTGATGTGAAAAATTAACATTTTTAACTATTCCATTTTTGGTTGAAAACTGATCTTTTTTTGTTTTTTGTTAAAAATTCAATGGTATGGTTGAAAATTGTCCTTTTTTAGTTGAAAATTTAACTGTTTGGTTGAGACTTGATGTATTTTGTTGGAAAATCGTCTTTTTATGTAGAAAATTAATCGTTTTGGTAAAATTCATCTATCTTGTTGGAAACGCAATACTTACACTTGAAAAGTTAGCAGTTTGAAGCGGTTTCAATAGAACTTGATATAGCATCCACATTAATTTTTATCTTAATATGCACTCAATTTTAAGATTGAGAAAATAAAATAAAAATTGGTTTGAATTATTCAATTTATGTACTTTAGGGACAAATTCAAAAAATGGTTAATAATGTTCTTAATATTACCTAATTATTTAATTCATCTATGGTGCTAATA
The DNA here is from genome assembly GCA_932195095.1 of Andricus curvator. Taxonomy (NCBI): domain Eukaryota; kingdom Metazoa; phylum Arthropoda; class Insecta; order Hymenoptera; family Cynipidae; genus Andricus; species Andricus curvator. Next base: position 29,096 of record CAKNYM010051665.1, on the reverse strand, counting down.
TATTTAAGAATATATTGTAATAGAATTTGTCAAAGTTTTTCAAATTGAACATATTAATTGAATCCCTAGGCCCAGAAACTAAAAAAAACATTATTTATGATAAACTCGCTAAACTGTATACATATTCCGAGTTTATTATTTAAAAAAATGCGAAATATTTGAATGACTCCGTTCTATGAAAAATTATTTCCAGAATTTGAGCAGACACCCTGTAAATGTTTTCAAGGAATTACCTTAATCTTGTAATCTGTTAAACAACCCTCATGAAATCCCAGAAATTAGCTTGAAACCTGATGAAATCTCGCAAAATCTCTTCGAATCATTTGAATTTTTTTTTAATTCTGCAAAAGTTTTAAAACTCGCTTGAAAATCCTATTATTTATATCCTTATCTACTATTTATTATTTTCATCATTCAGGAGGATCCTTGGAAGTTGTGCAGGGCTTTCCATTATTACTCATGTACGAGTATAATAAGTAAACCAGAAATTCCAATATCGAATCCGAGATTGATACTACACTGCACCCAAAATCTGTGGAACCCCAAACCGAAGTCTTTTTTAAGAAAAGATGATCCTTCACATGCCAAGGACATGGCTAAGAAAAGTGAAAGAAAATATTCTGTACAGAAAGAACGTGGGTATTCATTAAATAGTGATGGAGTAGAGTATCTTTATTCTAGAGATGCTTTCCTTTTTCTAGCAGCGAAAATGGCAGGGATTAAAAAATGAAGGTACGGAATTGGACGATCAGAAGCTGAACTTGTGTTCATGAAATTAGAGATAATTAAATAAATTATTGTCATAGTTTTTATTTTTAATGGGCTGTATAAAATGCTATAAATAAGCAGTTGGGCACAGAATTGCATCTAACTGAAAATCATTGCAAGTAACAATTATGGCAACATTTTAAAATTTGAATGATTAAATAATATTTGCCGTATTTAAAATTGAAGAAGATTGTATCAGTTTCAATAGCAAACCTTCCAGAATTAATAATTTTTAATAAAGTGTTGGATGTGGATCAATTTTTAAACTAACTAGAAAACAAAGACGCGCGCTACGCGCACGATTATTATTTTACTTGGTGAAAATTGATATTTGAAGTGATGAATCTTCAATCAAACAAATGAATTTTTATCAAAATAGTTCAACTTTCAACCAAGTAGCTGAATTTTTAGTCAAAAATAGTATATTACGACCCAAGGCCAGAAAGTTGGATTTCCGGGCGTGTGTGATATGAAGGCCGAGGCGAAGCCGAGGCCTCATATCACGCACGCCAGGGCATCCAATATTTCTGGCCGTGTGTCGTATACTATTTTTCTTGATCCCCAGCCGAAAGTACGTTTAATAAATAATGTTAATTAATCAAATGCGTTGTCGGCTGCTAGCTTGGATGCTTTTTCTTGTGTGGCCTGCATCAGCACGCGCGCCACCTCGCGTAGTGCCGCTGCTGCTTTCGGGTCAGCTGAGCGTATGAATGGGATTCGGTCGCCCGCCCAACTTTTGCAAAGCCGAGGCGGAGCCGAGTTTTGCTGGTCGGGGCGGGTATCAAAAACACATATTTTTTCTTTTTTCTTAATACTTCTTCCTCGTCCGCCAGACGAGGAAGAACCATTTTTGAGGTCTTGTGTCGTCTTTTCATGCACAAAAATCGCAACGACTCTAATCGACAGTTTTGAGGTTGAACACACCGACGGTCTCTTTTTTCCCTTCACCTGTCAAGATAAATATTTTTCAGAGGCTAAGTACACAATAACACAATACTGAGCGTTGCTACGTCAGGTTGCTACGTCAGCGATCCACAAAAATCTCGCAGCCAATCAGAGATCGTGTTAACTCTAGCAGGCCGCAAAAGCCACTGTTCCCGGACAGAAATGCGACCGGGAAGACGTACTTTCGGCTAGGCCCTAGGGGATGAAGAAAATATAATAGTTGATTCTTTACTAAAAAATTTGTAATTTCAAATAAAAAACCGCTTTCAACCAAACAGTTACATTTTTAACCAAAAAGGATGAAATTTCTACACTGAGCGAAGAATTCCCGTGTAGTTCGGGTTTACACCCCAATAGTTCGGGTGGTTTATCTTTTTTTTTGTTTCACACGAAGGTTTGGTGCGCTTGCACTACTGAGACGTGCGATCACCCGAACCATTCGGGTGCTCAACCGAAACAGCAGCAACCGAAGTGGTGGGGAGCCCGCCCCAATGCTTGGGGAGCTTGCACGAATGATTCAGGAGATTCGAGTCGTGAACCGCGTTGGATGTTGCGCGTTCGACGTTTGCGCATATTCGCTAATGGCCGCAGCTGATGAACATCAGGTTCTTCCCGAATGTCACTCTTTCTAGGTTATGTCGAATTTATTGTTCATCACTCATATTTATACTAACGGAGCATTCTAAGATTAGGTAAATCACATAATTGAAAACTCGATAATGTACATGTAGTGCTTTAGGACAGGGTTGAACTGTAATCATCAACGTGTAAGATTTTTAATTGATTCCAGTTATCTAACGACCTTAATCATTCGTGCCACTACCCGAATCATTCGTGCAAGCTCCCCAAATATTGGGGCGGGCCCCCCACCACTTCGGTTGCTGCTGTTTCGGTTGAGCACCCGAATGGTTCGGGTGATCGCACGTCTCAGTAGTGCAAGCGCACCAAACCTTCGTGTGAAACAAAAAAAAAGAGAAACCACCCGAACTATTGGGGTGTAAACCCGAACTACACGGGAATTCTTCGCTCAGTGTACCAAGAAGATTAATTTTCTACCAAAAAAGACGAATTTTCAACAAAACATATCAATTTCCAACAGAAAAAATAATTTTTTAACAAAATAGTTCAAAAATATGAATTTTCAACCAAAAATTATATGGTAAAATTCTCAGCCAAATAAATTTATTTTCAAACAAATTTTCAACAAAATAGTTAAATTTTCAACCAAAGAAATGAATTGTCAACTAAAATGATGAATCTTTGATTCAGAAAAAGGAATTTTCAATGAAATAGTTGAATTTTCAACTAAATTTTCTATATATTTTCTATATATTTTCAACCCGATAATATAATTTGTCTACCAAAATAGTTGAATTTTCAACCCATAAAGACGATATTCTAAGAAATCAATTGAATTTTCAACCAAAAAAGATGAATTCTGAACAAAAAATGTTATAGTTGATATTTTTATCAAAAAAGATTTCAATTTTGAATCAAAAACAGTTAAATAGTACCAAGGAAGAAAAATTCTTAACAAAATAGTTGAATTTTTAACCGAAAAATAATTTTCAATCCATAAAGAAAAAAAATTTCAACCAAATTGTGGAATTTTCAAGCCCAAAGACGAATGTTCTTCAAAACAGGGTAATTTTTAATTCAAAAATATAAATTTTCAACAAAACATTAGAATTATGAACCAAATTTTCTATTTATTTTCAAACTGAAAATATGAGTTTTCTACCAAAATAGTTGAATTTTCATCCATAAAGATAAAATTTCAACTAAAATTATGAATCTTTTTTTAAAAAAAAGAATTCTTAAATAGTAGTTCAACTTTCAACCAAGTAGTAGAATTTTCAATCCAAAAAGATGACTTTGCAACTAAAAATTTCATAGTTGATATTTTAACCCAGAATGATTTTAATTTTAAATAAAAAAAAGTTTAATTCAACCAAAAAAGACAAATTTTTAACAAAATACAGATTAATGTTTAACAAAAAAGGTTTAATTTTCACCAAAAGGGATGAATTTTCAAACAAAAAAGACAATCAAACCGGTGCATTTTTGTTACAAAATAACAATTTACGACAAAAAAACGGTTAAAAAGTTGTGAATATTCCTTGAAATCTAATTTTTTTCACTCCATTTTTTATATACCCGATTTTCTGTGAAAAACATGAGTATCACATAAAACTGTTCGAAAATATTGTTCAAACTGCAATGATTTTTCTTTTAAAATACTAATTTTTGGTAAGCGTTAACATAACCTAAAATTGTTAAAAAATTACATCTGAAATTTTAAAATGTAATGATTTTAGTTTCAAAATGTCAATTGCACATAAAAGCGTTAACAAAACGTATAAAATTCTTGACAACTTTTCTTATTTTCAGACTATAATAATTTTTAGAATAAAAATATCCTCTTCTGCAATGCCTAAACCATGAGCTAAAATTGTTGGAGATTAGGAGTTTTGATGATGAATTGTGTTTAGAAATGCTAATTTCCGATGAAAAAATGAACACAACTAATTCTTTTAGAAGTTTTAAGTCTTCTTCGAAACTTATTATGATTTTATAATAATTTTTTTTTTATAAAAATACTAATTTCCAACGAAAAGCATTGACATAAAACATGTATAACATTTTTAATTTGTAGATTTAATTTTGAAATCCAAGATATAAAAGAACTTTAAGTAACTGAAATCCAATCAGGTTTTCAAGAACAATGTTTTAGAGATTTTCGAGAATTATCGTTAATTTTGTAATGCGGAAATGCAAAATTGAAATTATTTAAATTGTACCCAGCTAACACAGTTACTAGTCCGAATAGTCACATAATTGTAACAAGATTAAAAAAACCAGTCACTGGTGACTTTCATGCTGGTCACCCAGTGACAATATATTTCCCACTCAAAGTAGTAACAAATTACAAGCGAAGCAGGTAACATTATCCCGCCATTGTAATCACATGCTTGTAACAAAGTGATGTTTGGAAACGCAACGTCCAATGACAGCTTAACCTCAAAATATACATCGTTTCGGAATTATAATTATGAATATTTTTGCAAAAATGTTGGAAAGGAACATAATTAAACGATAAATAAGTTCCAGAAAAGGGAGATAATATGTGAACAAAGCTTTTATAAAAAAACAGATATTTATCAGCTGAACCCTTACGAAAAAGAAATTACATTATAGAGGTTAGACCCAAAATGTATATGTATAAATGAAGATCGCTGCCGGCTGTTACCGCCATGTTACTAGTCTGACAGGGAACGGTTGCAAACAAGCCTCCCTAGTGAACTACGGCGATTATGCCGTTACCTGCTAGGAGACTGAGATACAAGTAACAATTCCTCTGATAACATGTGATCATTCAGGAACCTTTCAGGATGGTAACAGGTTAGCTGGGTATGGTGTCATATGAGTGTCATACTGAAAACCTCAGAATTGAATATTTTTAACTTAAAGTATTTGAATTTGAACAATTTTTAAATTGGAATCATGAAATTTAAAAACTTCGAAAAAATATTTATTTTAACGTTCTAAAATGTAATGCGTTCAAGTTTGAGAATCTTAAAAACTGGAAAAATTAAACAGTTTAAAGTAAGAAATCTCGAAAATTTGAATACTTGAAATTAATGCGTTTAAACATATACAATGTAAAATCCAAACCATAGAAAAATAAATTTTACTTGAACTATTTCGAGAACCTTACAAATTTTGTAAATTGAAATATTTCATATTTAAAAAACTTCAACTTAAAAAAATTGAAATTAAATTATACTAACTTCAAGGTAGGCAACTTTAAGGGGGGAAAACAGATCTCGGGAAAGATATTTTATTAAAATAAAACAATATATTCTTTACGTAAATTTTATAGAAGAGGCGTAATTTATACATCAACTTGCAAACATTTGATGTATCTTATGTGATATATAGATTGTCAAATTTCCTAATACTAGAGTAAACAAGATTATAAAAGAATGCTAATCATAATTTTAACTGAAGAAATTTTATATTATGAAAGTGGCAAGAGTATAGAGAGTTTATGTTGAAAAAGATAAAAAATTAGCTATAAAATTTAAATATATATTTGGAGAAATTTAGTCATTTTTATGATAGTATGATGAGTTACATCTACAAAATGATAAAATCTCATAAATTTTACTCTTTTTCTTAAATTTATTTGAAACTGAGTGGATTTCCTTATGAGTTCTGCTACTTTGACAGTTTTGTTTAATCTTTAATTAGGGTTTCGTAGCCCTGGGCAGAAATCCTTATAGTCGTCCGTCTGTCGTACTTTTTTCCAAGGAGGGGTGGGAAATATAGGGGGAGTAGGAGAGGAAACCTATGAGAGGGGGAGGTTTGAAAGATTTAATTAACTTTTTTTAAGGAAAATAATAATAATTTTTTTTATAAATTATTTTTTTTTAATTTCGTAGAAATTGTTGATTTACGTTGTTGACTTTAGGGTCAGGTGAATTGAAAACAATGAAGTTGTTTAAAACGTTTCGGCACACAATGGTGGCCCTCATCAGTGAATTTTATTGAATCTGTGAAAAGTACATAATGTCTCGTAGGTAAGCAGTTTTAGAATTAAAAGTCTTATTCCTTAGTTAATATCACAGTTGTGAAATTATATAAATTATTTAATTTTAAATTAAACTTTTATTTTATTAATACCTATTAATAAATCTTACAGTATTCTTGAATTTTTTTTAACGAAGTACAATTGATGAAAAAATAATTAGAATATGTATGGCAAAAAAATGTTTAACAACATTTTTAAACAAATTTTTTAAGTTGTCAAAAAACATTGCAGTCGAAGAACTCTTTTAAAATTATTTTTTAGCGACGTATATTAAATTTGAAATTTTTTTTTTTTTTTTTTTGAATGATAAAAAAAAAATTTCTTTTTTTTTGGATTTAAACAATTTTTTTATTGCCTTGGATGTTTTTATAATGATTTAAAAAGATAAAAAGAAGGAAAGCCCAGAGGAAGAAAAGGAGGAAAGACAAGAGGAAGTGAGAGTTGGGGAAGGGAAATTAGGGGAGGGGAAATGAGGGTGGGGAAGTAGGGGCACTAGAAGAAGTGAGTGGTGGGAAACTAAGGGAAAATATGTGAGGGGAAATGATAGAGGGGCAGTAGGGTGAAGTGATGAGTGGAAAAGTAAGGGAAATGATGGAAGGGGGAATGAGGTTGGAGAATTAGGGGTGACTAGAGAAGGTAAGAAGTGGGGAAGTAGTGGAAACTAAGAAGAGTAGGGGAAATTATAGGAAGGGAAGGAGGGGAAATGATTGGACGTGAGGGAAGGTAGTCCTGGCAAGGAGAGTAGGGTAGTGTGGGTGAGTAGATACAAAGTGAGGGCTGGGGAAAGAGTTGGGGAAGTGAGGAGAACGTAGAAGAGGGAAAGTATGAAAGGGGGATGTTTGAACGAATTAATTAACGTCTTAATAGGATTATCAGAATTTTGTCTTCAGGGAAGTGTATACTTCTAGGATTCAGGTCGGATTGGACTACCGTCTTCTGATCGCATCACTTCATATTGAAAGGCCATGCATTCCAATTCTGAATAACTGATTCCTGAATGACAGATTGTACGAAAAAATCGACTAAAATGATTAAATCTGTAACGTGGTAAATGAATAGCTCCAACACGCAACAATGGCGGTAATGTCTTGACTTTGCTAACATCCATATGAGTATCCAGTATATCTAAAGTCAGATCCAATCTATTATCTCGCATGCTTATAACTTCTATAACTGTATTCAGAAATAGATTTGTAAGTTTTTCACAATCTGGTAGTATGAGTGCCCTCAGATTGGGCGACTGTCGAACAACTTCACATAGACCTTCATCTTCCAAATTAATACATTTGTAACAATACATAGCTTTCAAATTGTGCATTGCTTTGAGAGTCTTTCCAGTCACCTTGTCCAATTCATTTATGAATAAATATTCAAGTTTAGGTAAGGCGACAATATGCGCTATTCCAGAATCCGTCACATAAGTGTTCACTGAAAAAAAAAGTTAGTGTGTAGATAATTTAAAGAAGAGGGTCAATATTTTTATATGTAGAAAAGAAGAAAAAATCTTTTTATAAGAAATTTTATATTTTAAAATAATTCCAAATAATTTTTTAATAATTTCTGCCATTAAAGAATTTATTTTAAAAAATTGGATATACTTAGGCCGCTGGAAATTCATTCATGGTAATATACAAAAATCAGACAAAGAACGGCCGACCGGACTAGAACGTGTTCGGCCAAAAGGTACGAGCAACGCGACTGGCCGGCTGCCAAAGATACATTTGCTATTCGTCCGGCAATTACGGCCTATAAAGCGCAACTTCTGTGTATAATTATAAAATAATAATTTGTTTTGTAAACAATTATTTAGTCTTAATGGACCATTAAGGGGGCACTTTAATTGGATATTTTTGGGTGTAAACAAATGAATTAAAATTGCAGAAATTCTCGAATAAACGTTTAGTTTTGCAAAAATGTTATAACATGAAAATAATTGCATAATTAAACAATTTTTTAAAGTAGTCATATTTTTATTTTCAGCTTAAAATATAGATCCTCACCTCCCAGCTAACCTGTTACCATCCTGAAAGGTTCCTGAATGATCACATGTTATCAGAGGAATTGTTACTTGTATCTCAGTCTCCTAGCAGGTAACGGCATAATCGCCGTAGTTTACTAGGGAGGCTTGTTTGCAACCGTTCCCTGTCAGACTAGTAACATGGCGGTAACAGCCGGCAGCGATCTTCATTTATACATATACATTTTGGGTCTAACCTCTATAATGTAATTTCTTTTTCGTAAGGGTTCAGCTGATAAATATCTGTTTTTTTATAAAAGCTTTGTTCACATATTATCTCCCTTTTCTGGAACTTATTTATCGTTTAATTATGTTCCTTTCCAACATTTTTGCAAAAATATTCATAATTATAATTCCGAAACGATGTATATTTTGAGGTTAAGCTGTCATTGCACGTTGCGTTTCCAAACATCACTTTGTTACAAGCATGTGATTACAATGGCGGGATAATGTTACCTGCTTCGCTTGTAATTTGTTACTACTTTGAGTGGGAAATATATTGTCACTGGGTGACCAGCATGGAAGTCACCAGTGACTGGTTTTTTCAATCTTGTTACAATTATGTGACTATTCGGACTAGTAACTGTGTTAGCTGGGCTCAGTATCACTTTCATAATGTCACTTCCGATTGTATTCAATCAATCAAAAGCGAATTTTAAACAGCAAACATTAGTTTCTGAATTAAAAACTAAGATTTTAAACAATGTTGAAACGCAAATAGTACCCGAGACAATTTTAATATTCCTATTATTTAAATTTGATTTTTTTCGGGTCCATATCATCTCACATGCGGCAAGTCTCTCTGCGGCAAGCCACACCTGCGGCATCTCTACCTAGCGGCATCTCTCACCAGTGGAAAGGGGACTAATATTATTTCTGTGGCTAGTCACAGGGGTGCCTTCCCGCCCCCACGAGACGTTGGAAAAGGGGTAGGGGTTTGACCAACATTATTTCTTTGGCCAGTCACAGGGGTGCGGTGAGAGATGCCGCAAAAATGTCAATTTTACTGTGAAAAATGCCACGCGGGAGAGAAGCCGCTAGATAGAGATGCCGCAGTTGTGACATGCCGCATGTGAGATGATATGTCCCCTTTTTTCAATGTTGTTTTTACCTAAATAATTTTATTGGAAAATAGAATCGTTTTAAATAAATGAATGAATGGAATTTAAACAGTCAGAAAACGATTTGGTTGAATCAACAAAAATATTTGGTTGAATCAACAAAAATATTTGTTTGAATCAACCAAAATTTCTTTGATTCAACCAAATTTTAATTTTATTCATTTTCATTCGTATGGCCGGCCGTATGAATAGATACTTCGTTGAAAAATACCATCATTAATAATAAAATCTTGACATTTATAAGTATAATTAAATATTTCTTTTTAAAATTTGTCATTTCGTGCTTACTATAATTAATACTAAACCCTCATACGCGCATGTTGCGCGCGTCTAATTGTTTTACATGAAATTATTTTATTTGAAAATGAAATTCAATCAAATACCATGAAATCAATTTTTAATTTTATTAATTTTATTTGTACACGGCTTCATATGGGTGCCTTCTCACGATGCAGATTTAGTACATTGTGTAACGAGTGGTCGAAGTGCGTACTTTCCCCACTAGTGGGAAAAGTAAACTCACTTCGACCACTGTGACGTCATCAGTTAAGAAATCGACAACTTCGTCGTCTCCAGCCCCCGAAGTAAAACCCCCGAAGTCGCATTTCCATCGCGGGTGTTGGACAAAAATAATTGTACAACTCTAAACATTTTCATGCAAATTTGAAAAAACAACCTGATCTGGTGTAAGATATTTTGATTCTGAAAAATGTGCCATCATATCCGGAATTTTACTACAAATCGTACAAAACGATTAAAAAGGCGATAAAAATATCAGGCACACAAATAAAAGTCTGCGGAGCCAAAAAAGCGACCAGGCATTGCCTGGAATTTTCCGCTTACCATTTTTTTTGTTATTCAAGTTTGAATTTTTAGTTTAGGTCAAATTATCCCAAGTAGGCTAACATTTTCAAGAAAAATTCTTTTTGCTGGAAGTTAGAGAAGTCCGATATGCGCCGGACATCAGAAACAAATGAATAAAAAGTTTTTTAAATGAATTTTTCAATTTCTTTTGCTTTATCAGTCGAAGCACATTCCGAACAACATTCCCTAAAACTTTTATAAGAATTCCAAAAACTGACTGACTGAGCACAACTTGAAGTGAAAAACGAATTAAAATCGATTTTTCCAAAAAAAGTCAGTTTCTTGTCTTTAATTAGGAAACTAAAAAAGCTACAACTTTTTGACTAGGGGGAAAAGGATGAGCAATGAAATTCTACATCTAGATATACTATTCAAAAATTAAAATTCGTAAATATTTTTGAAAGCCTCCAGGGCTCGAACGCAAACCCTCGCTCGCCGTACCTACATTAAAATATAGGACTTGGAATGTAAATTTGGAACTATACTCTTCAATTCTCTTAAACTCAAATCACAAATTCTTCAAGATTGAGCACCTAAAATATTTTACATTTTAAAAACATTTATTTTGAAAAGATTCAGCGTAAAAATGTTTTATCTTTCAGGGTTCATTTAATTCACAAACAGTTTACTTTCAAATCGGTAAAATAAAGATTTGTACATTTTGTATTGCTAAGATTTAAAAATACAATTAGAGACTGTTCAAGAAAGGGGGAGTTTTTCGAGAAAAGAGAAAACAAGGGGAATTTGAACAAAAGGGGAATCGGGGAAATACTGTGCTCCCTGCGACAACGACCCCCCCCCCCCATTTTGTGAGGTTCACGAAAAAAATTCCTCATCCAAAATGGCCCTGAAATTCACATATTATAGTGAAAATTTTTGCTTTCGGAAAAAAATGTTAAAATTAACGAATCTAATTCGGAACAATTCAATATGTAAAGCGTTAAAAAAAAATGAAAATTGTACAATTTGAATGTAGGTGCCACCAGAATTGTACAATTTTTATTTGGAAGACTTAAAACATAAAAATTTCAAATTGCACATTTTCAAACGGATTTCATTAAAAATTGAAACGTTCAGAACAACTCGAAGCGCTTTTAATTTGAAATGGTCTATTTACCGAAATTTAAATATTAATAATATATTCAATTTTGCATAACGTTAATTTACAACTTTTCGAGTATTACAAAATTGTAATCAGTAAATTCCACAACTTTGGACAATTTAAATTTGAACCAAACAATTTCAAATATTTCAATCTTAAATTATTCAACATTTTTCAATTCAAAATTCTTCAGTTTCAAAAGCTTTGAATTTCGAAACATCCAAGAATGAATACTTCTTAAAACTTTAAATTGCAGAAATATTGTTGTTTAGAAATTATTTAAAATTTAACTTTATGAATTAATATTTTTTGTATACAATCAAGGCCTTGTTTTCTCGATGACAAAATTTGGAAAAATTTAAATTTGTAACCAAACAATTTTGTACAATTTACTCTAAAAATATAAAATTTTAAATCCTTCCAATTGAAACAATATTTTGAAAAGGAGACTGAAAGTAATTAAAACAAACCAACCGTAAGTGAAAAAAGTGTCCTGCCGGCAGGCTTGAAATAAGCATTATGAAAATTTACATGTTCCCTTTTTGGAAAAATATTCCAAATTAACAATTAGCTATAGAATACGAATCAAAAATTACTTTTTAAATATCACTCTCAGATAAGAGTTAGAAACTTGCGGTTTTTCTGAAAAGTTTAACTTTGCTTTGCCTTTTTAATCATGAACAAATAATGAAGAAACATTAGAGAAAATTATTTCTTAAACAATATTTACTACAAGTGGTAACAGAGTACCGGAAGCGATTTGCTGACTGCAGTAAGTCTACCTTGTCCCGTGAGCTGTTATAATAAATTCTTTCCAGGGAATGAGGGGGAGAAGACTGATATTAAAATATTTGCAATTTCAAACTTTTATTTTACGCTTTGCAATAAACTTCTCGTTGTAATTAAAAAAAAAACTTTTACAAGTCATTTAAAGACCTAGTCCTCCCACCTACTCCTAATTATTCCATTTTTTGTTTTTGTCTCTTGTATAAGATAGTTTTTTTCTTTGAATTAATTTTTTTTTAACATAGGAAAAAGAACGAAAATAGTTCACTTAAAATAACCCAATACTATTTAAAAAATTATTCTTGTTGAGGTTCACTCATTATTTGTTCATAACTAAAAAGTCAAAGAAAAACTAAAGATTTCAGAAAAAAGGAACTTTCTAGCATTACTGTAAGAGAAGATAGTTAGAAACGATAATAAAATGTTTAAATAAGCATGTTTGTCAACTTGCATTAATTATTACCTCACTAAGTGAAAAGTGGACAAAAAGTTTAACGCAATTTTCTAGCACTTATCCAAGAGAAGACAGTTATAAACAATAAGAAATTGTTTAAGCAACTATGTTTGTGAACTTGCATTATTTATTACTTTACTAAGTAAAACGTGCGTGAAAAGTTAAAAATTTCATAAGAAACCGCAACTATCTAGCATTATTAAAAAGAAGATAGTTATAAACAATAATAATTTGTTGAAATAATTATTTTTGCAAAATTGAATTAATTATTAACTCACAACGAGTTAAAAGTAGACAAATAGTTGAAAATTCCAGGAAAAACAGCAAATTTATAGCACTATTTAAATTTAATAATATTAAAAAAAAATTATCTAAACAATTAATTTGGTTGACTTTAATTAATTATTTACCACTTTCTAATTGAAAAATGGACATTTGGGAAATGTTTGAAAAAACTGCAATTTTCTAGCATTATGCTAAGCGAATATTATTAACAATAATAATATATTGTTTAAACAATTATTTGTTAACATTCATTAAGTCTCGAATTAAGTCTTACCTCACTCTAATTGAAAATTGGACAAAAAGTAGAACATTTTTGAAAAAACCGCGACTTTCCAACTCTATTCTGAAAGAAAATTGCTAAAAACAATAATAAATTATTTAAACAAGTTATGTAAACATCTAATTATCAGTATAAAGTAGAATTTCATGTATTAGAAACAATTTTCATTTTAAAAACCACAAAAAAAAAAAATAAATAGCGTCAAAAACTCGCAAAAACCATGTTTTCACTTATGGGGGTTTTTTGAGGCCCTATGAAACAGACTTATGGTGGAGATCTTTGAAAAGTAATATTTTGTTCGTATTCTATGGCTAATTGTGGGAAAAAAATGTTGAGTTTCAACTCGATTCAGCTAATATTGAGGATTCTGAATAAAATTTACAAAAACGTCTTTTTTCTTATGGGAAATACGTGTTAAACTTCATGGGGCTTGCAACACCTCTAAATATCATATTTTTTCAAAACAAAAAAAAATGTTTATATGTGGATTCGAACAAATTTCGGGGCGATATGTATAAAAAATTCTAGAAAAAAATTGGCCCACCCTACTGCCATAACTTACTAGATATGTCTAAAGACACAAGTCGTTTGCAATTTTCGGCCAATCCTTGCAGGAGTTTATCGTTAACCAAGAAGGGATTATCTCTCAAGTTCAATCTTTCAAGATTCACAAACTGTAGCAAGCGAGTAAGTTCTATTGGCGCTGGAGTCGGACGACCTTTGCTGATACTGGATGAACTATACACAAAAGAGTATAGAGCTAAATTTTTCAGAGTTTCAATTTGAGAGGGTAATATTTGTTGCACTACGTTGTATGAACGCAAATCCATTAAGACAAGTGTGTGTGGCGCAGGAATCTTTTTTATAACCTGAAAAACAAAAATTAAGTAAAAAGTGATTACATTGATTGCTTATAAATAATACTGTCAGTGGCGTGCCCGCTTAAAAATCAAATATTTTTTCTCTCCGAAAGTCCTGAAAAAAATCACCCTCAATCTATACGTCGTTTTAAGAAAATAATTAACTCCTATTTCTTTGCTTCCTTTGTATACCATTTTTTCGAACTCCCACAAAATGTTTAAACTTCTTATAACTTATAAAAAAAGGGGCATTTATTTTTCTTTAAGAAAAAATCTGATGTAGTCAAAGTTTGAAAATATTCAAAACTGGTAGGTTTCGAGTAACAAAGTTACCTACGTTTAAATTTTTTTAAAGTTTACCTCCCCCACTCCCCCAATTTTTACTTCAATGCAAAAATTTTCTGCATTTTAGGACAGGCTCAATGCATTTAAAGAAAAAACTTGCTTCTTTTTAATTTTTCTCTATGACTATGAACATTAGAAACTAGATTATTAGGGAAAAGAGTTTTATTTATTTGTAGTAGTAATTTGTTGTTGTTACTTTTTTTTTTATCTTAAACACTTTTTTTGTCAGTTTTTAATACTTCCATGAAGAAAAAAATATTTTTTTTCAATTTTTCTCCAAAACTATTAACAGTAAATGCATTATTTGAGATTTTTTTCTGCGGCCGGCATTTTTTGGGATCATGTATATTTGAATTGAAACCTTTCTGTATAATTAGAGAAAAACTTTAAAGGGGGTGGCGATTCGCCGGACGATTTCAAATTCCCGGTCATTTCCCGGTTTTTCCCGGTCAAGTTTTTCAATTTTCCCGGGCAACTAAAAGTAACATATTCAAAATATTGCAAAATAAATGAATTTTGAAACAAATACTTAAATTTTCCACTAAAAAATATCAATTTCCAACAAAAAATTGAATAGTTAAAGTTTTAGTTGAAAAAATTAATATGCAAAAAAAAAAATGGATTTTCAAGAAAATAGTTCAATTTTCATCCTAACTGATGAATTTTCAACTAAAATGATAAATCTTCAACTGGAATAGTTGAATTTTAAACCAAAAGATGAGTTTTCAACTAAAACAAAGGTTCTTCAACTGAAATAGTTGAAGGTTCAACAAAAAAATTAAGTTTTACTAAAATAGATAAATTGTCAATCAAAACTTGAATAGTTAAACTTTAAGTTCAAAAAATTAATGTTCAACCAAACAGAGGAATTTTCAACTGAAACTATGGAATATTCAATTGGAATAAATTCGATTTCCAGTTTAAAAAATTAATTTTCAACCAAACAGAGGAATTTCCAACTGAAACTATGGAATATCCAATTGGAATAAATTCGATTTTAGTTTAAAAAATTACTTTCTACAAAAAAAAATAACTTTCAAAAAAATAATTACATTTTCAAACAAAGTGATGAATTATCAACTAAAATTGTAAATCTTTAACTGGAATAGTTGAATTTTAAACCAGAAAGATGAATTTTCAACTAAAATGTTGAATCTTTAACTACACTGGTAAAGTTATAAATTTTTTTTTACAGTGTAGAATAATTGAATTTTTGACCAAAAAGTTGAATTTTCAACCAAGAGGATTATTTTGTACAAAAAAAATGAATTTTCAACTAAAAAAGATCATTTTTCAGCCAAAAATTGAATAATTAAATTTTTAGCCAAAAAATGAATGTTCAATCAAAGAGATGAATTTTTATCTAAGATTATGAAATATCCAACTAGAATAATAGTTACATTTTCAGTTTGAAAAACAAAATAATTTTCAAACAAAAAAGAAACAAATTTTCAACAAAATAGTTAAATTTTCGGCAAAAAAATTCCTTTTCATCCAAAGAAAAAAAAAGTTTTCAATCAAATAGCTCCTGTTTCAACCAGAATAATGAATTTTTAATTAAAATTATGAATCTTCAAACAAAAAATTCATCTTTAACAAAAGAGTTTAACTTTCAACCAAGCAATTTTATTTAGAACATAAAAGATGAATTTTCAACTAAAATGATAAATAAAGAACTAAAATACTTGAATTTTTAACTGAAAAGAAGAATTTTCAAACAAGAAGATTAACTTGCAAAGAAAAAGATAATGTTCTACCAAAAAATTCGATCTTTAACCAAACATGTTGATTTTTAACGAAATAGTTGAATTTTCAATTGAATGAGACAAATTTTCATCCACATTGTTGAATTGTTAACAAGAAAAGATCAACTTTCAACCAAAAATGGACATTCAAATTTTCAGTTGAAAGAATTAATTTTAAACTAAAATGATGAATCTTCAACTGAAATAGTTGTCTTTTATACCAAAAAGCAACCATAAAGATTAATTTTCTACAAAAAAGGCAAATTGTTCACAAAGTACATACATTTTCAAAGTTTA
Source organism: Andricus curvator (assembly GCA_932195095.1). Taxonomy (NCBI): domain Eukaryota; kingdom Metazoa; phylum Arthropoda; class Insecta; order Hymenoptera; family Cynipidae; genus Andricus; species Andricus curvator. The sequence continues at coordinate 12,633 of CAKNYM010051665.1, read as the reverse complement.
ATTTCTAAATAGAAAATATCAATTTTCAATCAAATAGTTGAATTATCATAAAAAAGATACATTTTCAACTAAAAATAGAATGGAACTTTCAAATTGTGACAAATTCTGACTTGGAAAAGTGATTCGTTTAAATTCCTTTCTTCTAAATCCGAATGATAATTCTTTTGAAAAATTATCGTTCCATGTCAAAAATTCCCTGTTCCATGTGAAATTATATTTCTTTGCGAAAACTCCCTGTCCTTAAATAAAAGCAATAACTATTTTCTAAATCCATTTTTTGAAAAAATTGAGAAAACGATTGTTTCTGTATGTTTGAAATATCATCAATAGGATTATCAAACTTAAGTCAGCGACAAAAATCTCACAGAGCAAAAAATTGCAAAAAGTTTTTCTTATAATGGAAAATAATAAAAATTTAATAATGAATTATGATTTAATTAGAGTAAACTGAGATAATCTGACAAATCTGCGACTGTAGATAAAGTAGAAATTACTTTTCTAAATTGACCAAAATTATTAAAATAATGAGAACTAATTTTTCTGCAATCAGAAGTAAAATCCCGGGTTTTAATTAAATTCCCGGTTTTTTTCTCGGCCAATAAAGTTCCCGGTAATTTCCCGGTTTCCCGATCAAGTCGCCAACCTGTTTAAAATATTCGTCACAAGTCACACAGAGTTTGGCGGAAAACAATTCGCATTGGCCGATAGCTCAGGAATTTCTGCTTCATGACCGCAAGGTTACATGTTCGATTCTCGTTGGCTGCAACTTGCATTTATGTTTCATTTATTAAAATGTTTATAAATATCATTTTCTTCAATAATCTTCCAAAATTCTGCTAATAATAATTTTTTAATGCCTTGTTTTTCGTAAAAAAATTTATTTTTTATAAATATAATTGATTTTTCATAAGGTTTAACAATTATATTAAAAATTAGAAGTACATATAAACGAGATTTTAAAACGAAAAATTCTATTTTTGATCACATTCGTACCTTCTGAAGCAAATATTTTTATGACGAGTCACTGTTCTGTTTGCAAATTCTGATTGAAAATACAATTCAAAAAACCTAGTTTATTCTTAAAACAATTGATAACATTTATAGAAAAAGATGTGTTTGCGAGAAACATGATAAAGTAAAAGTCAGTTGTCCCATGAAGCCATGAAAAACGGCATTACAAAAATTATTATTAGCAGAATTTTTGAAGATTATTGAAGAAAATTATATTTATAAACATTTTAATAAATGAGAAAAAAAAATAAAAATTGCAGGCAGCGAGAGTCGAACAAGCAACCTTCCGGCCATACAGTAGAAGCGTTAGTGCCTGAGCTACCGGTAGATTTTCTCGAAAACGGTCAAAAAGCGCAAATTACTGCTTTGGAAATAATGTAAATTCTCAAGCACATCGTTTTTAAATCGGTCATATTTTTAACGTTTAGAAACTGTGAATCAATCAGGTATTTTCTTCAAGAAAAAAATGTCTTTTTTCAAATATTTTATGGATACGTTTAAACGTCTTGCGGAAGTTCAAAAAAACTGTTATAGAAAAAACAAATTGGAGTTATTTATTTTCTTAACCAGTATAAATTTATGGGGTAAGTCTTTTAGAAAAAAAATATTAAGTTTTTAAAAGGACAAACTAATACGCAGTGCACAACACACATTATATTATTAGAAAGTACATACAGAAATTATATGTTTTTCCGGAAGAACTTCACAGTTTTCAAACATAATTTCCTTTAGGTTATTAAACGGCAATCGAGAGAAGTACGATCCTTCAATGTAGTAGTATATTTCAAACCTCATGTGCAGCGATTCCAATCTAGACATTTTTGAAATTAGTCCCGAGAGGCTGTCCGCTTTGCAATGTAGCACATCTAATCCAAAGTTTTTTAATTGACAAATAAGATTCGAATTCTCAAGTGATTGCATAATTTGCGATATTCCTTCTTCACATTCACAATCATCTGCTTCCACAGTCTTTCCTGAACATTTTTTAAAAATTTGAAACACTTGACCTAAGTGCAGAGCTTGCAAGTTCGGACACATTTGGAAAATGAGTTGAATTGATGCTGGGGTTAATTCATGCTGGAACGGATTGCTATTAATACAATTCAAGTCGATGCTTCTTAAATTTTTTCCAAATCGTTGCATCAAATTCTTAAATATCTCGTCGTTAATGGTGATTTTTTGCAGAGGCTTTTCGGACTCAATCCATGTTCTTTCAAAAAAATCAAGTTGTTTCATTTCACTCCAAATTAAACTCTTCCATTTTCTGCAAACTGAAAAGTAAGATTCTACGTATATTTAAAAAATTGGGATTAAAATCCGCAAATGCCACCTTAAAATTTTGACCGGCCACAATTTTTTCAAACATTTCAGGTTCCTTTTTATTTTATTTTCTATTTTTGAAGCTCTGGATTAAATAATAATTCTTTTAGACACAGTCATATTTGCATATTAATATCAAATATCAATTAATATAACGCGAGAAATATAAAAGTTTTATTTTTCTGTTTTATAGACATTAAAAAAAATTTTGTTGATTGGTTATTTTCAAAAAATCAATTTTTATTTCTTTAAAAAGATGGCATTTAGGCTGTTATGATTCGACACCCTTCTAATGACAGGGAACCTTAGAAAGGATTTTTTTAAACTGCTAATTGCATTAAGTAAACCTATCCTGTATTTGACTAATTTCAAATTTAAGGTAAGATTTTATTTAAATGTATAATTTTAAAATATCACGTGATCGGCTTAAAAACCCTCGCACCCTTGCGCAAGTGATTCTCTGCGATATTTCTGCTGACCGCCCCCCCCCCCTTTTATGGTGACTTTTAATTAATTTGCTTATACAATTGTAAACAGATTTTTAAATTTATATTCTCTCATTAAACATTATTGCCAGATATTTCTGGGACTAATTTATGACCTTTTTTAATAAATCTGAAAACCTTAAAAAAATGGCACTTCTGAAGTAAACAAAAATTTCAACTTTGTTGTCAAATAAAAAATGTTTTAAAACTTTAAAAAAAATCTCTTCGAAGTTTAATAAGCTTTCAATGTGAAAGAATATCAAAATCGGATAAACATTGTCCAGAGGCAGCTTTTTTGCCCCACTGTGTCCTATTTAATATGTTACATCTAGAAATTTTTTTTTTAATTGGCTTATCAATAAAGACTTTATTTAACAGGTATGTCTTTATATGTAGCATTCTACCTCAAGAATATCCATCCAAAAAATAGGACATTCGTGGATCGAATTCAAACTTTGCAAACATTGTTTTTGGGTGGTATTTTATGGGGAAAATTTTTGTCATTTGGACAAATATTTAACAAAGGGGAAGGGGTGATTTTTTTTTAATTTTTATGCGGACCTCTTTTTCGGATATATTGAACTGCTTTCGTATGAGAATGGTAACAAATGTTTTTAAAAATATTCAAAAAAGGTTTGATTCTTTTTTAAGTTTCCAGGAATCTTTCTGTTTTGTACTCTTGTACTCTTTAATTATAAAAAAATTGTCTACTACAGCTTCAAAAGGATTTTTCACACACTTTTCAGTTATCATAAGCATTTAAACAAAATTTGTTATTGGACCTTCTTATGACAGGGCTGCTACAAAATCCCAATTTAAAAATTCTCTGACTGTTCCTTGATTATTTTTTCATTTTCCGTAACAGTTCGTAATTTTTTGTTTACGTATAAAAACAACCATATATCTAGAAGATCAATAATGCTAATGAAAAAAAAGTTTTGTTTCTAAATTTATTTTAAACACTTTTAGTGACAAGTCACGAATCATTTTATAAGGGTTAACCCTCAATTACGTAAGACATACGTAAAATGCATGAATTTTCAACCAACAAAAAAGGAATTTTCAACAAAATAGTTTAATTTTCAACCAAAGTGATGAATCTTCGATAAAAAGAAATTAATTCGCAAGGAAAAGTATAATATGAATAGTTGATATTTCAAACAAAAAATATTTTAATTGTCAATCAAAAACAGTTTAAGTGAACCAGAAAATACAAATTTTGAACAAATTAGTTGAATCCTGAAGCCAGACAAATTTTTAAATTAAAAAGAGGAATTCTCAAGCCAACGAGACGAATTTCCTGCGAAACAGTTAAGTTTTCAACCTGAAAATATAAAGTTTTAACAAAAAAGCTGACATTTCGACACAAAAATATATATTTTCTACCAAAATAATTGAATTTTCAACCCAAAAAAGACGAGTTTTCAACAAAAATAAATGAATTATCAACTAAAAAAAGATCAGTTTTCAAGCAAAAATGAAATAGTTATATTTTCAGTTAAAAAATTTCATTTCTATCTAAGAAAAAAGAATTTTCAAGAAAATAGTTCAATTTTCAACTATAAAAATTAATTTTTCACCAAAAAAAGAATGGTTTAATTTTCAGTACAAAAACTAATTTTTAAACAAATTTGCTGAATTTTCTACAAAAAATATGAATTATCTACCAAAATAGACAAATTTTCAACAAAAAATGTGTATGTGAATTTGAGACTAAAGAAAATCGATTTTCAACCAAAAGTAGAATATTTAAAATGTTAGAAAAATAAATTTTCAACAACAACAGAGCACAACTTTTCAAGAAAACAGTTAAATTTTTAACCAAAGAAATGAATTTTCAACCAAAAATGGAAGTCACATTTTCAATGAAAAAATTAGTTTTCATCCAAATAAAATAATTTTTCAACGAAATGCTTAAATTTTCAGTTAATGAAATGAAATTTTAACTAAAATTATGAATCTTTAACCGAATAGATGAATTTTCAACCGAAAATATTAATTTTCTACCAAAAAAGACAAGTTTTCAACAAAATGCATGAACTTTCAACTAAACAAGATTAACTTTCAACAAAAAATAGAATTTAGTTAAATTTTTAACCAAAATGAGGAAATTTTGACTAATGAGATTACTTTTCTACCAAAAAGATGATTTTTCAACCAAATAGTTGAATTTTCATCTGAAGATCAGTTTTCAATCAAAAACATGCAATAGTCACCAAGAAGATCAATATCCTACCATAAAAGACGAATTTTCAACAAAAGAAATCAATTTTCAACCAAACATATGAATTAATCACCAAGAATATTAATATTCTACCATAAAAGACGAATTTTCAACAAAATACAGGAATTTTCAACCACATAGTTAAATTTTCAACTGAAGAAGATAAATTTTCAACCAACTGATAACAAATTTTCAACAAAATAGTTACATTTTAAAAGAGGGGTTTGAATTAAAATTATGAATTATCAAACAAAGAAATGAATTTTTAACATATTATAGTTCCACTTGCAACTAAGTAGTTGAATTTTCAACCAATAAGGATTAATTATGAACGAAAAATGTTAGGAAATTAATTTTGAAATCTTCGTGAAATCGACTGAAATCTTTAAAATCCTTGAAATCTGTGTGAAATCTTCAAGAATCTTTGCCATCTTCAAAATCTGATGTACAACGCCTTTGTAAAATCTTTGAAATCTTTGTGAGATCTTTTTAATCTTTGTGAGATTTTTTAAATGTTTGGGAGATATTTTAAATCCTTGAAATCTTTTGAAATCTTTCAAATAACTGAAATCGTTTGAAATCTTTCAAATCCTTGAAATCTTTTGAAACCCTTTAAAACTTTCTGAAATCGTTTGAAATCCTTGAAAGCTTCAAAATCTGATGTACAACGCCTTTGTGAAATCTTTTGAATCTTTGTGAAATCTTTCCGAAATCGTTTGAACTCTTAAAAATCCTTGAAACCTTTGTGAAATCTTTATTAATCTTTAAAAATCTTTGGAATCTTTAAAATCTGATGGACAACTCCTTTGTGAAATCTTTTGAATCTTTGTGAAATCTTTCAAAGCCTTGAAATCTTTGTGAAATTTTTTTAAATCTTCAAAAATCTTTGGAACCTTGAAGCCTGATGTACAACGCCTTTGTAAATTCTTTTAAATCTTTGTGGAGTCTTTTAAATCCTTGAAATCTTTTGAATCCCTTGAAATCTTTAAAATCCTTGAAATCTTTCTGAAATCGTTTGAAATCTTTAAAATCCTTGAAATCTTCAAAAATCTTTGAAATATGATGAACAACGCCTTTGAGAAATCTTCTGTAATCTTTGAAATATTTAAAAACCTTGAAAAATTTCTAAAATCATTAAAAAAATTTGGAATCTTTCAAATCTGATGTGCAACGCTTTTGTGAAATTTTTTGAATTTTTGTGAAATATTCATTAGATCTTTGAAATATTTGTGAAATCTCCTGTAATCTTTGTGAAATCCTTGAAATCTTCCTGAAATCGTTTGAAATTTGTTAAATCCTTGAAATCTTTATGAAATTTTTAAAAATATTTGGAACCTTCAAACCTGATGTACAAAGCCTTTGTGAAATATTTGTGAGATCATTGAAACCTTTGTTAAATTTTTTAAATCCTTGAAATATTTTGAAATCGTTCTTTGAAATCCTTGTGAAATCTTTAAAATCCTTGAAATCTTTGTGAAATTTTTTGAAATCTTTTAAAACCTTTTGAAATCGTTTAAAATCTATATAATCTTTCAAATGTGAAGTAAAACGTCTTTATGAAGTCATTTGTAATCTTCGAAAATTTTGAAATCCTTGAAATCATTTGAAACCTTTGTAGTCTTTAAAATCCTTGAAATCGTTTTAAAATTCTCAAAAAATGTTGGAATCTTCAAAACCTTATATACAACGCCTTTGTGAAATCTTTTGAATGTTTGTGAAATCTTTAAAATCCTTGGAATCTTTTGAAACCTTTTAAAATCTTTCTGAAATCGCTGAAATCTTTGGAATCGGATAGACCTTGCAATCGTTTGAATCCTTGTGAATTATTTGCAAACTTTGTGAAATATTTTGAAATCTTTAAAAATCTTTGGAATCTTTAAAATCGGATGGACAACTCCCTTGTGAAATCTTTTGAATCTTTGTGAAATCTTTCAAATCCTTGAAATCTTTCAAAGCCTTGAAATCTTTCAAAGTCTTGAAATCTTTGTGAAATTTGTTTAAATCTTCAAAAATCTTTGGAACCTTGAAGCCTGATGTACAACGCCTTTGTACATTCTTTTAAATCTTTGTGAGATATTTGAAATCTTTGTGGAGTCTTTTAAATCCTTGAAATCTTTTGAATCCCTTGAAATCTTTAAAATCCTTTAAATCTTTCTGAAATCTTTAAAATCCTTGAAATCTTCAAAAATCTTTCGAATCTTTGAAATATGATGAACAACGCCTTTGTGAAGTCTTTTGAATCTTTGTGAAATCTTCTGCAATCTTTGAAATATTTAATATCCTTGAAATCTTTCTAAAATCATTAAAAAAATTTGGAATCTTTCAAATCTGATGTGCAACGCTTTTGTGAATTTTTTTGAATTTTTGTGAAATCTTCGTTAGATCTTTGAAATATTTGTGAAATCTCCTGCAATCCTTGTGAAATCCTTGAAATCTTCCTGAAATCGTTTGAAATTTGTTAAATCCTTGAAATCTTTGTGAAATTTTTTAAAATATTTGGAACCTTCAAACCTGATGTACAAAGCCTTTGTGACATATTTGTGAGATCATTGAAATCTTTGTTAAATTTTTTAAATCCTTGAAATATTTTGAAATCGTTCTTTGAAATCCTTGTGAAATCTTTAAAATCCTTGAAATCTTTGTGAAATTTTTTGAAATCTTTTAAAATCGTTTAAAATCTGTATAATCTTTCAAATCTGAAGTACAACGTCTTTATGAAGTCATTTGTAATCTTCGAAAATTTTGAAATACTTGAAATCATTTGAAACCTTTGTAGTCTTTAAAATCCTTGAAATCGTTGTAAAATCCTCAAAAAATGTTGGAATCTTCAAAACCTTATATACAACGCCTTTTTGAAATCTTTTGAATGTTTGTGAAATCTTTAAAATCCTTTAAATCTTTTGAAACCTTTTAAAATCTTTCTGAAATCACTGAAATCTTTGGAATCCGATAGACCTTGCAATCGTTTGAATCCTTGTGAATTATTTGCAAACTTTGTGAAATTTTTTGAAAGCTTTGAAATATTTCTGAAATTATGCGGAATTCCCTGAAATCTTAAAATTTTTTAAAAATATTTCTGGAATCTTTTAAAGACATTTAAAACGGTTTGAAACCTTTGAAATAGTTTAAAATCTAAAAAGCTGGCGTAAATTGAAAAGTGGAGTCGAAAATTCCAATTCTGAAACTAAATTAACATCGTAATTTTCAATTAATAATTTTTATAATTTGTAAGTTGAATATTACAAAAAATATAATATTGTAATATTCTTTATCGCATTTTATATATGAAAATACTAAAAGATTATATTAAGAAAAACTAAGAGTTAAATTACTCTTTGGATTTCAACAACATAAGCAATAATACCGATAATACCGACCTGATTCTGCTCTCAGCCTGTTGATTATTGGCAGATACTTGAAAATATGTCTTAAACAATCATCATTAAGGATTTCAATTAATGGTGGATCTTTGTTTATGATTGTTTCTCCAGAACACTCTTCGAATCTCGTTGTTTTTTGACAAGCCATACTATTATGTTTGTTTATGTTTACAGGAAAAGGAACCATGAACCAAGCAAAGTAACGTGTGACATGCAACTAGTTACGTGCAGGCGGCGTAGATTGGCCGTACGGTCTTAAGAGAAGGGAAAGAGCGCGCGAAATTCAAAATGTTTGTAAACAAACTTTATTGAAATTGACATACATTAAACTTTATTTATAATTATAGGCGATATTTATATAAAAATATAGGGATATTTATAAATATTATATTATAATAATAAATTTTGAAAAATATACCCGCCTTCGCGCGGATATTCACTCGCGCTCGTTTTCATGCATTATATATATGCGTGGATTTCGACTTTGTTTGAAATATCATAAATATTGTAACTCAAATGAAACACTGCGATTCACAGAGGCAGCGGAGATTTAGGGGCACAGGGGGCAATGCCCCCCCCCCATAGAAATCGACCAGGGAGGGGCAAAATAATGATTTGCCCCCCTTTGAAATCGAATGATTAAATTCTTCGGATCGTTAAAATTTTTCTGAAATAGAAATTTTCATTTTGTTTACCTACAGATCTACGGCTAAGAAATAACAGGAAAAGTCCCGGCCATGGGGCAATCAATGTTTATGATCCTTTTTATCCTGTAACTAATACTCTATTCCACTACCCATTCATAACCGAAGCATCATTCAAATTCTTGAACCCAGTCCTAAGCTTAGCTAGGATAGATACTGAAAATCTTTCAATTCTTTCTTTCTTTGCTCAATCTTTGAAATCTATCTGAAATCTCTGTAAAATAATAGAAGTTTTTGTGAAATCTTTTAAATCCATCCGAAATCTGTACGAAATATTTTCAATCTTTGTGAAATCATTATGAAATCTTTGAGAAATCATTGCAACCTTTGTCAAATCTTTGTGAAATCTTTGCGAAATATTTTGTAATATTTGTGAAATAATTTAAATCTTTTCTAAATATTTCGGTAATCATTGAAATCTTTTAAATCTATCAGAAATCTTTGTGAAATCTTTGGGAAATCATTGAAACTTTTGTGAAATCTTTCAAATCTATTCGAAATCTTTGCGAAATTTTTGAAAACTTTGAAAAATCATTGAAATATTTGGAAATATTTTTTAAATATATTTGGTAATATTTGTGAAATCTTTGGGAAATCAGTGAAGGCTTCATAAAATCTTCTAAATCTATCCGAAATCTTTATAATAATTGCGGAATCATTGAAATCTTTGTGCAATCTTTGAAATCTACCGGAAATTTTTGCGATATTTTTGTGAAATCTTTGGGAACATTTGAAATATTTTAAAAATATATTTGGTAATATTTGTGAAATTATTGAAATCTTTGGGAAATCAGTGAAGGGTTCGTAAAGTCTTCTAAATCTATCCGAAATCTTTATAATAATTGGGGAATCATTGAAATATTTGTGCATTATTTGAAATCTACCGGAAATTTTTGCAATATCTTTGTGAAATCTTTGGAAACATTTGAAATATTTTCAAAATATTTGGTAATAATTTTTTGAAATTACTGAAATCTTTGGGAAATCGTTGTATACTCTTTAACATATATCTGAAATCTTTGTGAAATAATTCAAGTTTTTGTGAAATCATTGAAGTCTTTGTGAAGACTTTTAAATCTATCCGAAATATTTCAAATCTTTGGAAAATCTTTGAAATCTCTGGGAAATCATTGAGATCTTTGTGTAATCTTTGAAATCTATCTGAAATCTTTTCAAAATATTTCAAGTCTTTGGGAAATCATTGCAATTTTTGTGAAATCCTTAAAAATATTTGCGAAATATTTTTGAAGTATTCGGTAATATTTGTGAAATCTTTATGAAACATGTGAAATGTTTGGTTCATCAATGAAATCTTTGTGAAATCTTTAGCAATATGAATTTTATATCTGTATTTATTATTTACTATTTATTGTTTATTTGTGTTAAATTTTTACATAGTATAATATTATTATACTATTTACAAATTGTACCATTCAATATTAGAAGTCTATGCTCCTGCTCCCCCTCTAGAAAAAAAGGCTCCACCGCTTCTGGTGACTCAAGACCCTGATGAATTGTGAATTCACAAATTGGAACTGAAATTGTTTCTCAATTTGACTTTGAAGACTGTTCTCAAACCACCTGCGGCTTACTCTCATTGCGACATTTACTGACATCTACTAAAGATCATAATTATTACTTATGGCTCTCTTAAATTTAGGAGAGCTGTAAGTTATAATTATGTTTCTTTTCAAAATGGCATAATCTTGAAAATGACCTAACTTTTTTGAATTTTGATTAAATCGAAAAATTTAATTGGGGTTATTTCTATACTTAGTTAATATCGACTAAAAATTGCTTAATCTGTTAGAAATTTTTTATTTTTTGTACATTTGGAAGATCATATAAATTTTTTAAATTAACCATATTGAAAATTTGAAAATGTCATAAGGATAATTGGCAAGGCTTTTTGTCATCTGCCAAAATCATTGACAAAAATTTCTGAAACTCTTAAAAATTTGTTTCAAATTTTAAAAATGCCCTAAGTGCTCTAAATTTGTTCATTGTTTGATTGGATTAATTTGGTTAACGATTTATTGAATCCTTCAAGAGTAAAGATCAAACGTATAGATCCAATAAAAACTATAGAGATCCAAAAGTTGGACGATTTCATTACACTCATGAATGATAATGTTTTGTAGTAATTTCGAAAAAGATATTAAAATTTATTTCACTGTGGTTTAAGAAGATCCCAATATAGGTCATTTACTTAATTATTAATTATCTAGAAGTTGCACAATCTTTCGGGGACAAAATATTTCATTTTTCAGAGAAAATTAGGCGATACGTATTTTTCTGATTTGCGAAAAAAAATTCTACGAAGTTATGCGTATTTGAATTTGGTGCTTTGTTAAAAAAATGTGTTCACTTTAAACCATTAGAAAATTTAAAAACAGTTCAAAATTAACAAAATGCCGGCGGTTTTTCTAAAAATATTAAAAGTTGATTTTCTCAAAAAACCCACACTTATATTTTTCGTCAATTTTTTGTGGAATTTATACTTTCATAAGAAAGAGAACTGAGATAATTTATTTTATGGAACAAATAAAAAAGGTGGGGTGTTCCAGAAAATATTTTAAAACATTTTTTTCTTCAAATTTTTAATACATGGAAAACCCCTACACATAGGCACAAGTATGCAAATAAAATTGGCAAACATATTTAAAAATTGATTCTTCTATCAAATCTAATTGTTATGTTTTTAAAATTCAATCAAAAACATAAATACGATTTTAAGGAAAATTCCATCTTTTTGATTTTTCCCAATCTTTCTTAAACTTGAAGATCCTTGAAGTTTTATGCAGACTACGCCATTTTTGTGGTCAGGGGAGTTTTTTCTGAAAATTTAGTTTTCGAAATTTTGTTCTAAACCATGTAAAATATCATAAAAGCGTTAAGGGGTATTTTTCATAGGACTTTTAGGTTAACATTTTTTCGTATCTCTCACCATTGTCGAGACAAAACTTAATTTTCTCTAAAAGATAACATATTTCATCGCCGAGAGATTCTGTGATTTGAAATATAGAACCGCCTTGGCGTAATTATAAACACACTGGGACTTGCATGTTGGTGGCGGAAGTGAGAACGTGTTTAGTGACAGGTTGGGAGAGAATTTTACGGAATTTGTGCGGAAGGTGTGAGTGGAGTGTGGAAGCCGAGGAGGTGAGTAGGGTTGTGTGGGGTGAATTGGGGAGATAAAAAGTGAGTTTCAGCGTGGGTGTGAGGTGGTATCTAGTTGAATAGGGAATGTGAGGTTAGGTTGGCAAGTAATCGGGGGAGTTCGTGGTCAGGAGTCTTGGGCTTTCGAGGGGTCAAGGGTGGTTCTCGTAGCGTTAGGGGATGCTAAGGGAGAGAAAGGGGTGCCTGCAGGGACTGAGGAATTGAAGGGAAAAAAAGGGGGAAAAAAAGAAGGAAAATTTGGCGGCGAAAGACGCCAACATTTTGCAGAGACATCTGTCGGTTGCGGAAGGTACTGCATGGATAGGTCCCAGTTACCGGCGGCAGAGCGG
>CAKNYM010051663.1:252243-263038 GCA_932195095.1 Andricus curvator | reverse complement strand
AAACCTAATTATGAAAATTGAATTCAGATACTCATTTCACAACATCGCAAAAACTTACAAAAATTACATAATTGGAATAGAGTTATTTTGAAAATAAATAAACTTTTATCATATAAATTATAACCAATATTTAATTACTACTATCTTTAAAGGTAATTCAATTTTTTGAAAAAAATTAATCAGTCAATAGTTAATAATAGTTTATTCATCAGTTCATAACATAAAAATCAATCAACAATATTATTTGCATTGAAACATCAAAATAATTTTTATCTTATATTATTTTAAAAATTTAAATTATTTATAATCTTTTAAACTAATTTCATAAAAACTTAAAATCAAAAACTTTTATTATAGAAATAATATCGCACATTCAGTTACACAACCTCAAAGTAAATAATCAATGTATTTACTTAATTGAGAAACAATTTTAATTCAATCTTTATTCGATTTAAAATGTTGAACAAAATGAATCGACTAATAATTAATTAAACTGTTAACAACATAAAAACATCAAACTATTATTGCGACATAGAAAGATCGAAATAATTTGCACTTTATATTTTTTTAAATTTTAACACTCATTTATGAATATTTTGGCACAATAGGCTTTATAGCTTGAGCGCGCTCCCACCCCCATCGACATTACAACTAACTAAATTTGAATATTTCATTTATTAACAAGCTTTTTAAATAATTCCAGAAAATTTAAGTTTCAATAGAATCAATTAATAATAATATGTATAATGATAATTATTAAAATTAATAATAAAATAATGTTTTATTTTCGATTTATATATTTTTTTGAATTTAAAATTGCATTTCTGGAAATTGGACTTGATAGTAAGCTTTCGAACTTATTCCAAAAAAATTAAAACGTATGTACACATAACTTTGAAAATTTAATTCAGATACTCATTTCACAAGATCAAAAACATTCAAAAAATTATGTATCTGGAATACGGGTATTTCAAATATAAATAAACTTCTATTATACAAATTATAGCCAATATTCAATTACATAACTTGAAAATAAATAATCGATTTATGTCATTTAGTAGAGAAAACTAAAAATTCAATCTTTATGTAATTCAATATTGTGAACGAAATTAATCAGCTAATAATTAATTAATCAGTTCACAAAATAAGAAGCATTCAACTATAATTTTCATTAAAACATTAAAATTAATTTTCCCATTTTTATCGTAAATGATGCAAGTTATTACGAAAATGTAAAATGTATTTTAGTATAACTTTTTTATACTTGAACATTTTTATCGAATCTGTTGTTGTTAACGTAAAAATAAGTAAATTCTTTTATTATGAAAAGAAAATTATACTGTCTATAGAACTTTCCAGGCCTTTATAAACGTTACAGTCTCTTTCTTATTAAAAGCTGAAATAAACAAAGAAATTTAAATAAATATATAATTTTTTCCCTTGTGCGGAAATCTGTTTTTAAGTTTTTTTTTAAATAATTTATTCTGACATATCGCATAATTTAACCAAGAAAAATATTTTCTACCTGATATATTCTGCGATTGTACTCATTGTACTTTTTGAAATCTTTGATAATACCTTGAAATATTTGAAAATCTTTTTGGAATCATACGAAAACCATGAATTCTTGTGAATAAATTCTTAGAAATCTATTTAAATATTATAATATCCCTTGAAATTACATTAAATCTGATGATATAACCTGAAATCCTGGAAATTTTATAAAAATGCCTTGTGAGCTTTCAAATCCCTTAAAATCATTGAAATTCTCGGAAATCTTACAAAATCACTTGAAATTTTTCAAGATATCATAATAGGCCCTACGAAATCGTTCCATATTTTCCAAAATTCCAGGAAAATTTTTAATATTCTATGCAAATTTTTGAAATACCTTAAAATCAGTCAAATCCTTGGGAATTCCTAGAAATTTTTGTATTGTAACCTTCTCAAAGTGCCATTTTAAAAAGCCCTCAAATAGTGAGAATCGTTTTTTTTAAATTTGAAATCGAAATGAAATCTACTTTCTTATGAATAATTTTATGCAAAAAGAGCATGAAATACATTCACAAATCAAAATTAGGTTTCCAAACTGAATGCCTTAAAATTTATAAGTCTGTTGAAAGTGCTTCGGAATCTTCTGAAGTACCCTGAAATATTTTTAATCATTTCAAATCCTATCAGGTTACCGAAATAAATTGAAAATTCCTTGGAATCTTTTAATATACCCTAAAACCTGAAATCAATTAAATATTCATCATAATCTTTTGAAATACTCTTAAAGTTTTAAAATACTTTGAAATCTTTTGAAATTTATTGAAGCATTTTAAAGCTCTTGAAAATGCCTCAGAATCTTTTAAAATACCATACAATAATTCAAATCCTATGAGTGACATTAAATTACTGAAATAAATTTAAAAATTCTTAGGATCTTTCAAAATACCCTAAGATATTTGAAATCCTTCAAAATATTTTGGAATTCCTTGAATTTTTTCAAGCTCTTCAAAATCCCTTGCAATTTTTAAAAACAACCTGAAATATTTCCAATCTTTTGAAATTCTTTCAAATTATTGAAATAAAAAAAATCCTTTGATTCTTTAAAAATCACTTGAAACTTTTTTAAACTTTCGAAAATGTCTTGGTATCTTTTAAAATACTCTTAGAAGTTCTCAAATTCTTTACAATTGTTTAAAATTCCTTTAAATGATTGAAATCTCTTGGAAATGCCTTGGAGTCTTTTCAAATTCCTTAAATATTTATTTGAAATATTTTAAAATTAATTGAAAGTTGAAAGTTTTTGAAGCCTTCGAAAATGCCTTGGAGTCTTCTAAAATACTAAAAAATATTTCAAATCCTCTGAAATCAATTGAATTACTGAAGTTAATTGAAAACTCCTTGAAATCTTTTAGAATAATCTAAAGATTTTCAAATCCTTGAAACTTCTTTTATATTCCTTGAAACTTGAATTTTTTTTTGAAATGCCTTCAAATATTTTTAAATACTCTAAAATATTTAAAATCCTCTGAAATCAATTACTGAAATCAATTGAAAATTCCTTGGATTCTTGAAATTTTGTTAATCTCTTCAAAATAAAATGAAAATTTAAAAAACAGCCTAAAACATTTCAAATCCTTTGAAATTCCTTCAAATTATTCAAATAAAAAAAATTCAGTGGATTCATTAGAAATTCCCCAAAATATTTCAAGACCTTTAAAACTTTAAAAATCACTGAAAACATTTCAAAGCTTTCGAAAATGCCTTAAAATATGCCCAGTCCTTTAAAGTCCCTTCAAATTATTACAATAAATAACAAATTTCTTGG
Organism: Andricus curvator; assembly: GCA_932195095.1. NCBI lineage: Eukaryota > Metazoa > Arthropoda > Insecta > Hymenoptera > Cynipidae > Andricus > Andricus curvator. Next base: position 259,719 of record CAKNYM010051663.1, on the reverse strand, counting down.
AATCTTCTGAAATTCTGTCAAATATTTTCCTACAATATATATCACTTTGAAATCTTTTGAAATGAATTGAAAACTCCTTAAAATCTTTCATAATATCTCAAAATATTTCAAATTCTTCTAATTATTTTTAAAAAGTAGAACCGAAACGTACACGAGTTTGTATCCAAACAGGCGCATCACATTACTAAATACGAAGAAACACGTTGTCGCATTTTCGAACTCGTTCTTTCACGTAATTTCCATTGATCATAAGCATTTTTTCAAAAGTAAATATTCGAAGTTAAAAAATAGAGTCCAAAACTAATTTGAATTTTTTGGAAAAAGGCATCTTTTTTTATTGTTTTGTCTCGAAAGAAAGCTCAGGTTCTTCCCTTCATGAACTTTTATGTTGAGAGGTGGGATTTTAATTTGTAACTTTTGAAAATCAGCAATGAGCAGTTTTTGAGAATATACTGTTGATCATAAGCATTTTTTGAAAAAATAATTAAATTGGATAAATTGGACTCGACATCTGAAGCGATTTATATTAAATTCAACTTGGTACCTGCAACGTAATTAGAATTGGTATAATTATGAATATTGGATATTGACCTAGGATATTGATCAATCGATTTCAAATTTCATACAATTTCAACCCAAAATGAAACTTTCCGGTGCTAGGATCTTTGAGGCCGTTCAAAAACTACGTCACGCTATTTTTGTCTCTTAAAATGATATATTTTTATGTTTTCTGTTTTATTTTAGTTCTATGAATAAAAAGGCGCGGGGTGAAAAAAGTTTTAAAAATAAGGCAGTTTCTGAACGTCCCCTTACAAATGAAAAAAAAAAACTGAATTTTATTCGTAGTTCTTAAAGTGTAAAGCTGTTTTATATAAAGTGCAATATAAAACCCGGGAAAATCACCAGGAAAATTATGCACATCCAATTCCAGTAATAAAATGAGATCGGTTTTATTGGCCCAACAAATTAACTTAGGGCAGAGCGATTGATCGTGAACGGACAATTAAGTTTCACGCGTGTTTACTCTGGTTCTGCAGTTTATTGTCGATAGACTCTCTCTCGCTTTTTCCTCTATCCATGTCCGAATAAAAAAAGTCACCCGAGCAAAATTTATTATTCCTCAAAAGGTCTTATCGCAAAGCGAACGGAAAGTTTCGAAAAGAAGAAAATTGTCACGATTCTTAAAAATAGAGCCTCAGCTTGTGAGCAAATTGGGAGAGTCGAAGGAAAGGGAGATAGAAATGCACCAGCGGCGAAACGAGCAAGGTACCGCTTTAATCCGCCATGGAAATAAATTGTCGCTAGGTGCCCGGTTCTTTCGAACGAAAAAGAAGGAAAGAGAAAAGGAAAAATGATGAGGAAAAGTGCCCTTAGGAAAAACGTAGAAAAAAATATCAAGTAGAACGCAGAAGTGAAAGCAAAGCTTTTAAAAATTATTTGAGTTTTTTGAGGTTCATGAAACTGAGATTTTTTCTTAGAAAGTAAAAATATTGAAATCTTACAAGGTTTTTGAAAGTTGGGCATATGACGTGAATTACGAAAAAAAAAATTACTGATTAATGAAAAAGTCTGGGAATAACGAATTTTCTAAACTTATTTTTGCTCGATAGAACCTCAGGATATTGATCAATCGATTTCAAACTTGACACAGGTTATAAGGGACCCAAAAAATACGTCACGATATTTTGAGTGCTTTTTTACTTCTCTCCTTCTTCGTCACAGATCATGACATAAATCTTGAACCCCCTATTGTGACGTCGCAAATATGATATATATATATATATATGTGTGTGTTTTTATGTTTTGTGTTTTATTATATATCGTGTTCGTGACGTCACAATAGGGGGTTCAAGATTTATGTGATGATCTGTGACGAAGAAGCAAAGAAGTAAAAAAGCAGACAAAATAGCGTGACGACTTTTTTTGGGTCGCTTATAACCTGTGTCATAAAGAGAACCTGTGTGAAATTTGAAATCGATTGATCAATATCCTAAATTAATATCCAATATCCCTTCAAGTCAAAATTTGTTCCTCAATTACATTTGGTAAACCGAAAAAGAAATGAAGAGGGGTTTTTTCAGGTTCATGAAACTGAGATTTTCTCCTAGAAAGTCAAAATATTGAAATCTTACAAGTTGAAAGAGATTTACAAGTTGAAAGTTGGGCATATTACGTTAATTACGAAAAAAAAATATTACTCATTAATAAAAAATTCTTAGAATTACGAAATTTTTAAACTTATTTTTGCTTCATGGAACCTCAGGATATTGATCAATCGATTTCAAAACTTGACACAGGTTATAAGGGACCCAAAAAAATACGTCACGCTATTTTGAGTGCTTTTTCACTTCTCTCCTTCTTCGTCACAGATCATGACATAAATCTTGAACCCCCTATTGTGACGTCACAAATACGATATATATATATATATATATATATATGTTTTTATGTTCTGTGTTTTATTATATATCGTATTTGCGACGTCACAATAGGGGGATCAAGATTCATGTGGTGAACTGTGACGAAGAAGGGTCCCTTATAACCTGTGTTAAGTTAGAAATCGATTGATCAATATCCTGGGGTTCTATGGAGCAAAAATAAGTTTAGAAAATTCGTAATTCTCAGACTTTTTCTTTTTTCTGCTTGTTAAAATAATATGTTATTTGAACAGGCAGAAATAGCATGACGCAGTTTTTAAACGGCCATAAAGAGAACCTGTGTGAAATTTGAAATCGATTGATCAATATCCTAAATCAATATCCAATATCCCTTTAGGTCAAAATTTGTTCCTTAATTACATTTTGCAGACCGAAAAAGGAATGAAGAGGGGTTTTTTGAGATTCATGAAACTGAGATTTTCCCCTAGAAAGTGAAAATATTGAAATCTTACAAGGTTTTTGCAAGTTGGGCATATTACGTAAATTAAGAAAAAAAAATTACTCATTAATGAAAAAGTCTGAGAATTAGGAATTTTCTAAACTTATTTTTGCTCCATAGAACCTCAGGATATTGATCAATCGATTTCAAACTTGACACAGGTTATAAGGGACCCAAAAAAAGACGTCACGCTATTTTGAGTGATTTTTTACTTCTCTCCTTCTTCGTCACAGATCATCACATAAATCCTGAACCCCCTATTGTGACCTCACAAATACGATATACATGTTTATATGTTTTCTGTTTTATTATATATCGTATTTGTGACGACACAATAGGGGGTTCAAGATTTATGTGATGATCTGTGACGAAGAAGGAGAGAAGTAAAAAAGCACAAAAAATAGCGTGACGTATTTTTTTGGGTTCCTTATAACCTGTGTCAATTTTGAAATCGATTGATCAATATCATGAGGTTCTATGGAGCAAAAATAAGTTTAGAAAATTCGTAATTCTCAGACTTTTTCATTTTTCTGCCTGTTAAAATAATATATTATTCAAACAGGCAGAAACAGCATGACACAATTTTTAAACGGCCACAACGAGAACCTGTATGAAATTTGAAATCGATTGATCAATATCCTAAATCAATATCCAATATCCCTTCAGGTCAAAATTTGTTCCTTAATTACATTTTGCAGACCGAAAAACGAATGAAGAGGGGTTTTTTGAGATTCATGAAACTGAGATTTTCTCCTAGAATGTCAAAATATTGAAATCTTACAAGGTTTTTGAAAGTTGGGCATATTACGTTAATTACGAAAAAAAATATTCCTGATTAATGGAAAAGTCTGAGAATTACGAATTTTCTAAACTTGTTTTCGCTCCATAGAACATCTGGATATTGATCAATCGATTTCAAACTTGACACGGGTTATAAGGGAACCAAAAAAATACGTCACGCTATTTTAAGTGCTTTTTTACTTCTCTCCTTCTTCGTCACAGATCATTACATAAATCCTGAACCCCCTATTGTGACCTCACAAATACGATATACATGTTTTTATGTTTTCTGTTTTATTATATATCGTATTTGTGACGACACAAAAGGGGGTTCAAGATTTATGTGGTGATCTGTGACGGAGAAGCAGAGAAGTAAAAAAGCACTCAAAATAGCGTGACGTATTTTTTTGGGTCCCTTATAACCAGTGTCAAGTTTGAAATCGATTGATCAATATCCTGAGGTTCTATGGAGCAAAAATAAGTTTAGAAAATTCATAATTCTCAGACTTTTTCATTTTTCTGCCTGTTAAAATAATATATTATTCGAACAGGCAGAAACAGCCTGACGCAGTTTTTAAGCGGCCACGAAGAGAACCTGTGTGAAATTTGAAATCGATTGATCAATATCCTAAATCAATATCCAATATCCCTTTAAGTCAAAATTTATTCCTCAATTACATTTGGTAAACCGAAAAAGGGATGAAGAGAGGTTTTTGTAATGTTCATGAAACTGAGATTTTCTCCTAGAAAGTAAAAATATTGAAATCTTAGAAGGTTTTTGCAAGTTGGGCATATTACGTAAATCACGAAAAAAAAAAAATTCCTGATTAATGAAAAAGTCTGAGAATTACGAATTTTCTAAACTTATTTTTGCTCCATAGAACCTCAGGATATTGATCAATCGATTTCAAAATTGACGCAGGTTATAAGGAACCCAAAAAATACGTCACGCTATTTTTTGTGCTTTTTTATTTCTCTCCTTCTTCGTCACAGATCATCACATAAATCTTGAACCCCCTATTGTGACGTCACAAATATAATATATATATATGTTTTGTGTTTTATTATACATCGTATTTGTGACGTCACAATAGGAGGCTCAAGATTTATGATTTATGCGGTGATCTGTGACAAAGAAGCAAAGAAGTAAAAAAGCAGTCAAAATAGCGTGACGACTTTTTTTGGGTCGCTTATAACCTGTATCAATTTTGAAATCGATTGATCACTATCCTGAGGTTCTATGGAGCAAAAATAAGTTCAGAAAATTGGTAATTCTCAGACTTTTTCATTTTTCCGCCTGTTAAAATAATATATTATTCAAACAGGCAGAAATAGCATCACGCAGTTTTTAAACGGCCATAAAGAGAACCTGTGTGAAATTTGAAATCGATTGATCAACATCCTAAATCAATATCAAATTTTTTTCCAATTTTTTTCCCCACCCTATTATTCATACATCTATTCGAGATATAGGAAGAAAACTAAAAAGGACATTTTTCTAGCTCTTGAGTGTTTGTAAATAAAACAGGTCAGCTTCCGGATTGGAATCGAAGGAGTGGGGCTTAAGACGATTTGGACAAAGTCATCCGTAAGGCACTTTCGGGAACTTGACTCAGGAAGTTAATACAGTAGAAAAGGCTTAGGGATCCGAAGGTAGATCAGAAATTTGGAAGACGGATACGACCTAGTCCCCTTTCCGGCTCTTTACCTACTCGCTCGAAAGTTTTAATGGAACAGCTCCAAGTGTTTCTACGATGTACGATGCCTGCGATGAGAGAAGTTTGAAAAATAGCCCATCTCTGCAATATTAGGCAAAATAAACACAGGAAAGAGAAAATGAAAATAAGGATAAAGTGTCTACTGAAGATACGAGAATATTTACATCCTGACCGAAAAGAAAGTTTTAAGACGCGATTAGCTTCTCAGGAAGCTTCTTTTTTTACACTTCCTCTTCACTCACTGCAAAACTGATAAGGAAAAGCCCTTTCTTCTGAGTAGGAAGAAAATAATAATTTCCGACACTGATCGCCGATCTTTCTAGAAGAGGTTAGTCAGAGGCGAGGGGGTAACTATCCCTAAAAATGCGGTCGAGCGGAGTTGGATTACCTCAGATAAGTGTAAAGTACCTTCAATTACCCGGATCACAATTGAATTAGATGGGATCACAAATTGATTATCTGGGATGACAAATAGATCATATGGGATTACGACTGGATTACAAGTCTATTACTTAGGATTACAAGTGGATTATCCCGGACTAAAACAGGATAACCCAAGATTATAATGGATTAACCGAATTACGAGTGGGTTACTTGATATTTCAGTGTGATATAGAGTGGCTTTCTTAGGAGCACAAGTGGTCTGTCTAGGATTTCAATTGAATTACTTCGATTACTCGGATTACTTGGATAAAAGCGGATTACTCATATAACTCCGGATTACAAGTGGATTACTTCAGATTAAAAGTGGATTACTTTCGAGAACAAGTGGCTTTATTAGGAGCACAAGTAGTTTTTCTAGGATTTGAATTAAATTATTGGGATTACTCGGATCACCCATATTACTTATATTACTTCAGATTACAAGTGGTTGGTCTAGGATTTCAATGGAATTACTTGGATCAACCGGATTACTCATACTACTCCGCATTACAAATGGATTACTTCAGATAAAATGTGGATTACATGCGAGAACAAGTGCTTTCTTAGGAGCATGAGTGGTTTGTCTGGGATTGGAATTGAATTACTTGGATTACCCAGATTGCTCCAAATTACGAGTGGTTTGCCTAGAATTTCAATTCAATTACTTGGATTTGTTGGATTATCCAGATTACTGAAAAAACCAGTTCTCGTCTGATCACTGAAGTTAAGCAGCGTTGGGCGCGGTTAGTGCTTGGATGGGTGGTAATTCGAGAATACTGCGTGTTGTTGACCCGCCGTGGGTGTGGTGAGCCCACACTTGTAGTTATTTACTACAAGAAACTATCCACCTAGAAACACTACCCGAATCGGGTAGTGTCACGCCTACCCTAAAAGGGAAATGGCTTAATGGTATACTTACTTACTTACTCATATTATTTCAGGTAACAAATCGTTGGTCTAGGATTTCAATTGGATTACATGGATCACTCAGATTATCCAGATTATCCAGATTACTTATATTACTCCAGATTACAAATGGTTTGTCTAGGATTTCAATTGAATTACTGGGATTACTCGGATTATTCAGAATACTTATATTAATTCATATTACGAGTGGTTGGTCTAGGATTCCAATTGAATCACTTGAATTAACCAGATTACTCATATTACTACGGATTACAAGTGAATTACTCTAGCTAAAAAGTCGATTATTTCCGGGAAAAACTGGCTTTTTTAGGAGCACAAGTGGTTTGTCTAGAATTTAAATCGAATTACTTGGATTACTCGGATTATCCAGATTACTTATGTTACTCTAGATTAGAAGTGGGTTGTCTAGGATTTTAATTAAATTACTTGGAATAACCGGATTACTTATATTGCCGCCGATTACACGTGGATTACTTCAGATAAAAAGTCGATTACAACAGAGAACAAGTGGTTTGTCTAGGATTCAAATTGAATTACTTGGATTACCCAGATTACTCCAGATTACCAGTGCTTTGTCTAGAATTTTAATTAAATTACTTGGATTTGTTGGATTATCCGGATTACTTATATAACTTCAGGTAACAAGTGGCTGGTCTAGGATTTCAATTGAATTACTTGGATTACTCGGATTATCCAGATTACTTATATTACTTCAGATTACAAATGGTTGGTCTAGGATTTCAATTGAATT
>CAKNYM010051663.1:216782-238190 GCA_932195095.1 Andricus curvator | reverse complement strand
ATTTTTTACCAAATAGCTGATTTTTAATCTAAAAATATGAATTTCCAGCCAGGAAGATAATTTCCTACTAGAAGACGAATTTTCATGGAAATAAATGAATTTTCAACCAAATAGTTGAATTTTTATCTGAAAGAGACAAGTTTTCAAGTAGTTGCATCCAACGGAAGAGACGAATTTTGAACAAAGTAATTATACTTTCAATAAAATAGTTCAATTTTCAACAAAATAATCAAACTTTCATCCAAATAGTTGAATTTTCAACAGAAACATACAAGTTTTCAAGGAGTTGCATCCAACGAAAAACACCAATTTTCAACAAAATAATTAAACATTCAAAACAATAGTTGAATTTTCATCTCAAACCAAAAAAGACAAATTTGTAACAAAATAGTTGAATGCTCAACCAAAAAGATGATAGTTCAATTTTCAACAAAGTAATCAAACTTTCAACCAAATGGTTGAATTTTCAACAGAAACGTGAATTTTCAGTTAATAAAATTAATAATCAATAAAAACAAACAGTTTTGAACTAGTTGCATCCAACGATAAAGACGAATTTTTAACAAAATAGTTAAATTTTCAACAAAATAGTTGTATCTTCAACTGAATCAAACAAGTTTTCAACTAGTTGCATCCAACGAAAAATACGAATTTTCAACAAAATTGTTTAATTTTCAACAGAAGAAACTTTCAACAAAATAGTGAAATTTTTTACCAAATGGCTGACTTTTAACCAAAAAAGATGAATTTCCAACCAAGGAGATAATTGTTTACCAGAAGAAGAATTTTTACTAAAATAAATGAATTTTTAACCAAATACTTGAATTTTCAACTGAAACATACAAGTTTTTAACTAGTTGCATCCAACGAAAAAGCCGAATTTTCAACAAAATAGTTGGATTTTCAAGAAAATAATTAAACTTTCAACAAAATAGTTGAATTTTTAACATAAACAGACAAGTTTTCAATTAATTGCATCCAACGAAAGAGACCAATTTTCAACAAAATAATGAAACTTTCAACAAAATAGTTGAATTTTCAACTGAAACCAAAAAAGACAAATTTTTAAGAAAATCGTTGAATGCTCAACCAAAAAGATGAATTTTCAACAAACGAGATTAATTTTCTACTAAAAAAGACAAATTTTCCACAAAATAGTAGAATCCTCAACCAAAATAGATTGAGTTCCAACCAAGACTAATTTTCTACACAAAAAACGAATTTTCTATAAAAAGAATGTTAAAAATTACCAAAAAAATTATTTTAACAATGTTTTTTTGCAGTGGAGTGTTTTCTTTCTATCGCTTCTTACCAATTTTTGAAAGAATAGTTGAATTTGATTAACTGATGGCTTATTTTCTCAGGTAAAAATTCTCTACAAGTCTACTATTTTAAATTTCGAAAGTAAAATTTGCTATAGCTGAAATAGTTAAAACAATTTTTTTAAAGAAAAAAAGGTTTGAACAAACAAGTATATTTTTAGATTATTTACTTTATAATGCCTATAGTTCCAATTTTGATATCCATAATTTTTTTCCTTTGACGTACCCTATTGTATAGTGCTGTTTCAAATAACGAGAAAAATCGTTAAATTTCTGCTAAAGCTATGCAATTAAAATCAGGATTTTCTAATATCGACGAACGGTTGTGCTGGTAATTACCAAGTCAAATATTGAAGCTAGGTAATTTATTGCGGGTGGTAAAAATGTCGCATGGAGCAAGAATATCTATCTACCTAGAAAAGCAATTTGACCCAGTTCAGGAAGTTATAACGTTGTTAAATGTCCTCCATGAGTTAGTGGAATCATGCCGTCACTTAAGAAAATTGATAAATCATCGACTTCGAAAGATCGACGATGCTCAGATAATTGGGGTGGTCCTTATTTAACATGGTAAAATTTTCTTTAAAGAATTCTTCTCATCGTTTCTTTGTCTGATTTAATGATTTCGGAAAAAATTGTATTTTCCATAGTTATCAACTAGGAATGATTAAACATTGTAAAGCCATCCGATAAATTTATTTTTAAGTGAATAGTGGAATTTTCATCTGAAACTTTTCAGTTTTCAATTTTCAGTTTTCAGTTAGTTGCATCCAACGAAAGAGACGAATTTTGAACCAAAAAAATTAAACTTTCAACAAAATAGTTCAATTTCCAACAAAAAAATGAAACATTCAACCCAATAGTTGAATTTTCAACAGAAACAGGCAAGTTTCAATTAGTTGCATCCAACGAAAAAGACCAATTTTCAACAAAATGATTAAACTTTCAACAAAATAGTTCAATTTCCAATAAAAAAATTGAACTTTCAAACAAATAGTTGAATTTTCAACAGAAACAGACAAGTTTTTAATTAATTGCATCCAACGAAAAAGACCAATTTTCAACAAAATAATTAAACTTTCAAGGAAATAGTTGAATTTTCAACTAAAACCAAAACAAAACAAATTTTTAACAAAAGAGTTGAATGCTCAACAAAAAAGATGAATTTTCAACAAACGAGATTAATTTTCTACTAAAAAAACCGAATTTTCAACAAAATAGTTGAATCCTCAGCCAAAATAGATTAAGTTCCAACCAAGACTAATTTTCGAGAAAAAAAAGCAAATTTTCTATAAAACCGTTGACTTTTCAACAGAGGAAATTAATTTTTAACGAGGAAAGATAACCAAAAATGAAATATTCAAATTTTAATTTTGAAAAACTAATTTAAAAAAAACAACGAATATTCAACCAGTTGAATTCAACTGAAAAAGACGAATGTTTAAAAAAATAGTTGAATCCTCAACCAAAATGATGAATTCTCAAAAATCAATATAGTTATTAACTAAGAATTATTACACATTGTACAACCACCCAATAAATTTATTTTTAAGTGAATAGTGGAATTTTTATCTGAAACAGATAAGTTTTCAAGTAGTTGCATCCAACAAAAGAGACGAATTTTGAAAAAAATAATTAAACTTTCAACAAAATGGTTCAATTTCCAATAAAAAAATTAAACTTTCAACCAAATAGTTGAATTTTCAATAGAAACAGACAAGATTTCAATTAGTTGCATACAACGAAAAAGACCAATTTTCAACAAAATAGTTAAACTTTTAGCAAAATAGTTGAATTTTCAACTGAAACCAAGAAAGAAAATTTTTTAACAAAATATTAATAACAAAATTCTCAACCAAAAAGATGAATTTTCAAAAAATGAGATTGATTTTCTACTGAAAAAACCGAATTTTCAAGAAAATAGTTGAATCCTCAACCAAAATAGATTAAGTTCCAGCGAAGACTAATTTTCGAGAAAAAAAAGCAAATTTTCTATAAAACCGTTGAATTTTCAACAGAGGAAATTAATTTTTCACTAGGAAAGATAACCAAAAATGAAATATTCAAATTTTCATGTTGAAAAACTAATTTAAAAAAAAACAAAGAATTTTCAACCAGTTGAATTCAACTGAAAAAGACGAATGTTTAAAAAAATAGTTGAATCCTTAACCAAAATGATGTATTCTCAAAAATCAAGATAGTTATTAACTAAGAATGATTACACATTGTAAAACCATCCAATAAATTTATTTTTAAGTGAATAGTGGAATTTTCGTCTGAAACAGACAAGTTTTCAAGTAGTTGCATCCAACGAAAGAGGCGAATTTTGAACAAAATAGTTTAATTTCCAACAAAAAAATGAATAGTGTTTGTCCAAATTCGATTGTTGAATTCTTGTTTAATTCTATACATTAACTTGATTATTGGACGTTAAATGGGATTTTGAATTTGATTTTAATCTAATTTAAAATTCTTAAATTTCAAAAAAATTAAAATTCCAACCAAATAGTTGAATTTTCAACAGAAACAGACAAAATTTCAATTAGTTGCATCCAACGAAAAAGACCAATTTTCAACAAAATAATTAAACTTTCAACAAAATAGTTGAATTTTCAACTGAAACCAGAAAAGACAAATTTTTAACAAAATAGTTGAATGCTCAACCAAAAAGATGAATTTTCAACAAACGAGATTAATTTTCTACTAAAAAAACCGAATTTTCAACAAAATAGTTGAATTCAACAGAGGAAATCAATTTTTAACTAGGAAAGATAACCAAAAATGAAATATTCCAATTTTCATCTTGAAAAACTAATTTAAAAAAACAACGAATTTTCAACCAGTTAAATTCAACTGAAAAAGACGAATGTTTAAAAAAATAGTTGAATCCTTATCCAAAATGATGAATGCTCAAAAATGAAGATAGTTATTAACTAAGAATGATTACACATTGTAAAACCATCCAATAAATTTATTTTTAAGTGAATAGTGGAATTTTCATCTGAAACAGACAAGTTTTCAAGTAGTTGCATCCAACGAAAGAGACGAATTTTGAACAAAATAATTAAGCTTTCAACAAAATGGTTCAATTTTCAATAAAAAAATTTAACTTTCAACCAAATAGTTGAAGTTTCAAGAGAAAGAGACAAGATTTCAATTACTTGCATCCAACGAAAAACACCAATGTTTAACAAAATAATTAATCTTTCAGCAAAATAGTTGAATTTTCAACTGAAACCAAAAAAGAAATTTTTTTAACAAAATAGCAATAACAAAATGCTCAACCAAAATGGATTAAGTTTCAGCCAAGACTAATTTTCGAGAAAAAAAAACAAATTTTCTATAAAATCGTTGAATTTTCAACAAAGGAAATTAATTTTTAACTAGGAAAGATAAATACACAACCAAAAATGAAATATTCAAATTTTTATTTTGAAAAACTAATTTTAAAAGACAACGAATTTTCAACCAGTTGACTTCAACTGAAAAAGATGAATGTTTCAAAAAATAGTTGAATCCTTAAGCGAAATGATGAATTATCAAAAATCAAGATTATTAACTAAGAATGATTAAACATTGTAAAACCATTCAATAAATTTATTTTTAAGTGAATAGTGGATAGAAAAATTCAAAATTTTGAAAAATTCAGGATTGTGGCCAATTAATTGTCATCAATAATTGTCCAATTGTCCAATTGATGAATTGTCGATCGATCGACATTTGGTTAAGGATTCAACTATTTTTTTAAACATTCTTTTTTTTCAGTTGAATTCAACTGGCTGAAAATTCGTTTTTTTCTTAAACGAAGTGTCTCGTCGTCCCGAAATTCGGGATGACTAGTCCAACATTTTTTATAAGCTCGGCTAGTCGTCCCGAATTTTCGGGACGACTAGATGCAGCCTTTTTTAAAATTAGTTTTTCAAAATGATAATTTGAATATTTCATTTTTGGTTGTGAATTTATCTTTTCTAGTTAAAAAATAATCTCCTTTGTTGGAAATTCATCTATTTCACTGAAAATTCATGTATTTCTTCAAAATTTCATCATTCGGTAGAAAATTCAACTTCTTAGCCTAAAAATCAGCTATTTGGTAAAAAATTCCAATATTTTGTTGAAAATTGAACAGTCTTGTTAAAAATTCGTCTTTTTCGTTGGATGCAACTAGTTGAAAATTGTTTGTTGTTGCTGATTATTAATTTTTTTAACTAAAAATTTACGTATTTCGCTAAAAATTCATCCTTTCGGAAGAAAATTAATCTTCTTAGTTGTAAATTAATCGGTTTTGGTTAAGGATTGCACTATTTTCTTGAAAATTAATAGTTTCGGGTTAAAAATTCAACGGTTTTATAGAAAATTCGTTTTTTTTTGGTAGTAAATTAGTCTTGGTTGTTGAAAATTCATCTTTTTGGTTGAGCATTCAATTATTTTATTAAAAATTTGTCTTTTTTGGTTTCATTTGAAAATTCAACTATTTTGTTGAAAGTTTAATTATTTTTTGAAAATTGGTCTTTTTCGTTGGATGCAACTGATTGAAAACTTGTCTGTTTCTTTTGAAAATTCAACTATTTGGTTGAAAGTTAAATTATTTTGCTGAAAATTGAACTACTTTGTTAAAAGTTTAATTATTGTGTTCAAAATTCGACTCTTTCGTTGGATGCATTTGGATGACAATTCGTCTTCTTATAGAAAACTATTTCGTTGTCTGGAAATTCATTTTTCTAGGTTAAAAATCAACTATTTGGTAAAAAATTCAACTATTTTGTTGAAAGTTTGATTATTTGATTGAAAATTCAACTATTTTGTGAAAAATTTGACTTTTTCGTTGGATGCAACTACTTGAAAACTTTTCTGTTCCAAATGAAAATTCAACTATTCGGATGAAAATTCATTTATTTTCATGAAAATTCGTCTTCTAGTAGAAAATTATCTCCTTGGCTGGAAATTCATCTTTTTAGATAGAGAATCAGCTACTTGGTAAAATATTCAACTATTTTGTTAAAAGTTCAATCATTTTGTTGAAAATTTTGTTAAAAATTCGGCTTTTTCGTTGGATGCAACTAGTTGAAAATTGTTTTTTGTTGTTGGATATCAATTTTTTCAACTGAAAATTCACGTATTGCGTTGAAAATTCATCTTTTCGGTAGAAAATTAATCTTCTTGGTTGTAACTTAATCTGTTTTGGTTAAGGATTCCACTGTTTTCTTAAAAATTAATAGTTCCGGGTCAAAAATTCAACGGTTTTATAGAAAATTCGGTTTTTTTTGTTTTAAATTAGTCTTGGTTGGAACTTAATCTATTTTGGTTAAGGATTCCACTATTTTCTTCAAAATTAATAGTTTCGGGTTAAAAATTCCACAGTTTCATAGAAAATTCGTCTTTTTTCTGTAGAAAATTAGTCTTGCTCGTAACTTAATCTATTTTGGTTGAGGATTCAATTATTTTGTTGGAAATTCGGTTTTTTTAGTAGAAAATTATTCTCGTATGTTGAAAACTCATCTTTTTCGTTGAGCATTCAACTATTTTGTTGAAAATTTGTCTTTTTCGTTGGATGCAACTGCTTGAAAACTTGTCTGTTTTAGATGAAACCTCAACTATTTGGTTGAAAGTTTAATTATTTTATTGAAAATTCAACTATTTTGTTGAAAGTTTAATTATTTTCTCGAACATTCAACTATTTTGTATTTTGTCCAATTGACCAAGTGTCCAATTGTCGATCGATCGACGATGTTTGGACAATTGGAGTCGTCCTTATTTATTATGGTAAATTTTTCTTTAAAGAATTCTTTTCGTCGTTTCTTCGTCTGATTTGATGATTTGGGTAAAAATTTCATTTTCCATAGCTATTAACTAAGAATGATTAAACATTGTAAAAACATTCAAAAATTCATTTTTAAGTGAATAGTGGATAGAAAAATTCAAAATTATTTTCTTTAAAGAATTCTTCTCATCGTTTGATCGTTTGGTTGGATCATTTGGTTCAAAAATTGATTTTTCGATAGTTATTATCTAAGAATGATTAAACATTGTGAAACCATCTAATAAATTATTTTAAACTGAATAGAGGACAGAAAAATTGAAAATTAAAAAAAAATTCAAAATGATGGCGATTTAATCGTTTTCAATAATTGTCCAAGCATTATGTCAATGATCGACGATGCTTGGAAAATTGGGGTGGTCCTTATTCAACATGGTGAAATTTTCTTTAAGGAATTCTTTTGATCGTTTGATTTTATAATTCGGGTGAAAAGTTGTATTTTCTAGTTATTAACTAAGACTAACTAAACATTGATTTTGAAAAATCCAGAATTAAAAATTTTTTTAAATCAAGATATTTTAAGCCCTTCATTCAAACCAGAGTCGCGAATAGGATGAAACGATTGCCAAAAAAAGTAAATAAGGACCACCCCAGTCTGCCTTCAGAATCCGCGCTGAAACTTTATTCTTGTTAAGGGAATTCAAAGGGTAGTTCCAAGCATTTCATATATAATGAACGTGGTATTCCTCTTAGCCAAAATTTCTCATTTCCGCCTTTGACTAGCAGCTTTGGTCTGATGCTGAACGGACATAAGTGGCTACCACTCATGTGGACACAGGGCGCTTAAAATGTCTCGAGGAGCACGCTGACTGCACTTATCCTTGTAAATGTTTGTCCGCCTCGAGGACAGACCATTTACCATAACGAGGAAAGCAGAAGTTACCCCTTGGCTCTGCAGCCTCTGCGACAATGAGTTTGAGCCTCGAACGAGCCCTCCTCTTTTCTTCTTTTCCATTTTCACTGTCTTCTGAACAGTTCCGTTTCTTCAACTAGGTGTAAATGCCCCGGGCAGAAGTCTCCTTGTAGTTGGGTGTCTTACTTTCATCACGCGAGACAAGAGGAGACGAGAGAAGACGAGATGACAAGTGATGAGACGAGAGCAGACGAGAGGAGAGTAGAAGAGACGAGGTTGGGCGATGCGAGGCGATACAAGAGCAGATAAGAGGCGACTAAGCGAGAGGAGGCGATACGAAAGGAGAGTAGATAAAGGTAATGAGGTAAGGCGGAACGAGACGAGGCGAGGCGATATAAGAGCAGATTATAGGCGACTAAGCGAGAGGAGGCGATACGAGAGGAGAGTAGACAAAGGTGATGAGGCGATAGGAGACAAGGCGAGGCGATACAAGAGCAGATCAGAGGCGACTAAGCGCGAGGATGCGATACGAAAGGAGAGTAGATAAAGGTGATGAGGCGATAAGAGACAAGGCGAGGCGAGGCGCGGCGATACAAGAGCAGATGAGAGGCGACTAAGCGAGAGGAGGCGATACGAGATGAGAATTGACAAAGTTGATGAGGCGGTAGGAGACGAGGCGAGGCGAGGTGATAGGAGACGAGGAAAGGCGATACAAGAGCAGATGAGAGGCGACTAAGAGAGAGGAGGCAATACGAGAGGAGAGTAGACAAAGGTGATGAGGCGATAGGAGACAAGGCGAGGCGAGGCGCGGCGATACAAGAGCAGATGAGAGGCGACTAAGCGAGAGGAGGCGATACAAGAGGAGAGTAGACAAAGGCGATGAGGCGATAGGAGACGAAAAGAAAGGAAAGCAGACTAGAGGAGACTTTCAAATTTTTACCATTATTTTCCAATTTGTTGCCAGGAGTTGAATTTGAATCTTGAAAATTGGCAAAAATGATAAATTAGACTGGTGGTTGGAACTCACTATCTCAGTCTCTATTTAATAAAAATACTTCAAATATGGCTTATTTGATGCAGAATTTGATAACCTTCTTAATAATTTTGTTTAGAAATTATTCTACGGTATTTTGTCCCGGAGGTGTCGTCCGACAAGAGAGTGCATATTTTTAATCGCTATTTTTTTATGTGTTCTCATACTCCCGGAGGGTAGCAGATTACAAAAACAGTCCACCCCTCGATGTAATATTTAAAAAATTGCATGACACTATAATCCTACTACTTTTAAAAATTAATGCTACTTTTTACACTATTTTTAATTTCTCATATAAGTCCCGAGAACGGAAATCACCTCTCAGCTTATTAGTCCAATTAAACATTACAGCATCATAAAATGATTAGCTTTTTGGTACACTAGGCAGAAACACTAAAAACCTCAATTTTTCTCTCTGTAACTAATTTCCTCTTCGCCGACAGATTATGCAATCAACTTCCGGCAACTCGTTAAAAAGTGCACTTCGAGTTTACCTGCTCTCCTTTAGTTCGAATGTGTACAAAATATGCTTGTCGAGGATGAAAGGTTAGTCGAGTTTTCATCCACTCCAGCTTCTGTTATACGTGCAACATGAGGAAACATGCATTAATGACTTTAAGTTGAACATTTTGATGAAAACATTTAATAAAAAAAAACTTTTAGCGCAATTTTCAATTTTTCTGTTTGAAATTACTTTACAGTAAAGTTTTTTCTATTCTAATTCTTATGCGAGACCTTATCCGTGGTAAAGTTCCATTAGTCATTTTCCAGCGATGAGAAATATCTAGAGAAGTTACAAAACAAATTATTTATTTATGTAACGTCTTTTTCAGACTAGATGGAGCTATAAATTACAAATTTTTTTAATGAATTTTTTCTGAATTAAGCTACTAGAGCGATCGAGAGAACAAAACTGTTTCAGAAATACACGAGTCTGAAAAAGGCGTTAAAAATTTCTGTTATTTTATTGTATTTCTGAAAAAGGTTTCTTCTCTCGATCTCTCTAGTAGCTTAATGGGAAAGCACCTGACCGGAGATCAGAAGTTCTGTGGTTCGACTTCCAGCGGAGCGAAAGAAGATCTTTTCTTAGAAAAAATTAATTAAATAATTTCAATTTTTTAAGGCTTTTGAAAAATTTTTAAGACATTTCAATGATTTCAAGAAATTTTGAAGAATTTTTTTGGATTTCCGAAGATTTTAAGAGATTTCTCTAAAAATAAATTCTAGAGAATGAAATATCAGGGAATATCTACAGAGTCCAAATATTTCAAGAGATTTTAAGATACTTCAAGGAATTTCACAAGATTTAAAGGATTTGACTGAATCTCCAAGGATTTTGTCAAATCTTCAAAGTTTTCAAGGGATTTCAACGTTTTTTTTTTCAAATCAATAAATATTTTTAATTTAATTATTATTCCAGAAATTTTTAATTTATTATAAATAAAAATTAATAATATTTTTCTAAAAAACAGATCTCCTTTTGCTCTGCTGGGAATCGAACCACAGATCTTCCGATTGCCGGTCGGGTACTTTTCCATGAAGCTACTAGAGAGATCGAGAGAAGAAACTTTTTTCAGAAAATACACGCATTATTTTGCAGGGTGTTACATATCAAATTTTTCAAATAATCTGTATTATCATCAGATAATAACAGAAATTGTTAACGTCTTTTCAGACTAGATGGAAATATGAATAAAAATTATTTTAATTGCTATTTTTCTGAAAAAAGATCTTCTCCTTTCGCTCCGCTGGGGATCGAACCACATAACTTCCGATTGCCGGTCGGGTGCTTTTCCATTAAGCTACTAGAGAGATCGAGCGAAGAAACTTTTTTCAAAAAATACACGCATTATTTTGCAAGGTGTTACGTATACAATTTTTCAAAGAATCTGTATTATCATCAGAGAATAACAGAAATTTTTAACGTCTTTTCAGACTAGATGGAAATATGAATTAAAAATTATTCCAATTAATATTTTTCTGAAAAAAGATCTTCTCTTTTCGCTCCGCTGGAAATCGAAACCACAGATCTTCCGATTGCCGGTCGGGTGCTTTTCCATTAAGCTACTAGAGAGATCGAGAGAAGAAACTTCTTTCAGAAAATGCACGCATTATTTTGCAAGGTGTTACATATCAAATTTTCCAAGGAATCTGTATTATCATCAGAGAATAACAGAAATTTTTAACGTCTTTTCAGACTAGATGGAAATATGAATTAAAAATTATTCCAATTAATATTTTTCTGAAAAAAGATTTTCTCCTTTCACTCAGCTGGGAATCGAACCACAGAACTTCCGATTGCCGGTCGGGTGGTTCGATTTCCAGCGGAGCTTTCCCAAATTCCCAAATTAATAAGAAGCAGTTTTAGAAACAAAATTTTATACTAAAAATAATGCTATTTGACAATTTCGCTATCGAATTTGTTTCGAACTACTGAATGGATCAGTAAGCAAATTATTTGTATTCTCCATCTTCCCATGCATTAAATTATTATAATGTAATTGGAGTGTAAAAAATGTCCCTTTTTAGGATTTCGTAGCCTAGCTTAGAAATCCTTACACTTTTCTTCGAGTTTCCATCCATCGTTCTTTTTTCCCTGGGCAGCAGTGAGGGAAAGTGAGGAAAAGTAAGGAAAGGGGAAGTAGGGAAAGCAAGGGTAAGTAGGGGAAGTAAGGAAAGGGGAAGTTTCAAAGGGAAAGTAGCGGAAGTGAGCACAGGGTACGCAAGGGATGTAAGTGGAGGGAGAGTGAGGAGTAGTAGGGGATGTAGAGAATGAGGGGGTGATGTGGGTAAGGTATACATATGAAGAAAGTATGGGAAGTGAGGGGAGGGAAAATAGGGAGAGTGATAAGAGGGACGTAGAGCATGTGAGAGGAAGGGAAGTGATGAGGTGATGAGAGAGTACATAGGGAAAGTAGGGGAAGTGAAGTTGAGTAGGGAAGGGGAAGTAGGTAAAGTGAAGATAGGGTATGTAAGTTATGTGAGGGGTGAGGAAGTAAGGGGAAGTAGTGGATGTAGGGAAGTAGAAGGTGGTGAGGTATATAGGAAAATTAGGCGAAGTGAGAGAGAGGAAAGTAGGGGAAGTGATGAGAGAGAACGTAAGAGATGTGGGAAAGATGGAAGTGGGAAAGGAGATGTAGAAGAAGTGTGGACAGTGTAGGGAGCAAAATAGGGAGAGTGAGGGATAGGACGTGAGGGGAAGCGAGAGTATGTAGAGTGGAAGAACAGGGGGTAGGAAGCGAGAGAACTTTAGGGAATCTGTAGTTAGAAAGAGAAAGTGAGTAAAGGAGAGGATCTAAGGAGAGTAGAGGTAGATGAGTTAGAAATGAGGGAAGGGGAATTACAGGAAGAAATGTAGCGGAAATGAAGACAGGATACGCAAGGGATGTAAATGGAGAAAAAGTGATGAAAAGTAGAGGATGTAGGGAATTAGGGGGCGGTGAGGGTAGGGTGTACATATAAAGCAAGCAAGGGAAGTGAGGGAAGGAAAAATGGGGTAATCGATGAGAGGGACGTAGAAGATGTGAGAGGAAGGGAAGTAGAGGATAAGAAGTAGGGGAAGTAGAGAATGAGAAGTGGGAGAAGTAGAGAATGAGAAGTAGAGAATGAGAAATAGAGGAAGTAGAAAAAGTGTGGGGAGGTAAGTAGGAGCAGTGAGGGGTAGAAAGTGAGAGGAAGCATTTGAGGTGATGATAGAGCATATAAGGAAAGTAGACAAAGTGAAGTGAAGTGGGGAAAGGGAATTAGGTGTAGTGAGGATAGGGTATGTAAGGTATGTCAGAGGAGGGCAAGTGAAGAGAAGTAGTGGATGTAGTGAAGTAGAAGGTGGTGAGGGTAGGGTATATAGGGCAAGTAGGTGAAGTGAGAAAAGGAAAAGTAGGGGAAGTGATGAGATGGTACGTAAGGGAGGAGAGAGAGGCAAGTGGGAAAGGAGATGTAGTGGGAGTATGGAAAGTGTAGGGATGGGAAGTACGGGGATTGAGGGATATTACGTGAGGAGTAGCGTGGGTATGTGGAGTGGAGGAACAGGGGGGTAGGGAGGAAGACAAGCGAGGGAAGGGGTAGTTAGAAAGTGAGAGTGAGTAAAGAAGAGGATGTAAGGAGAGTAGAGGTAGATAAGGGAGAAAGGAGTGGAGGAGAATTACGAGGAAAAAAGTAGCGGAAGTGAGGACAGAGGGAAATTAGGGGCGGAAAATTGAAGAGAAGTTCGCGTAGTGATGGAAAGGTGTGTACAACAAGTAGGGGAAGAGAGAAGAGAAGCGTATATAGGTCAATTAGGGGAAGTGATGAGAGGGTACATAGGGAATATGAGGGGAAGGGAAGTAGAAGAAGATGAGTAGGGGATATATAAGTAGAGGAAAGTGTGAGGAGGGTACAAACCTACTTTATTTTTTCCTAAAAATAAAAAATTGGACCAAAATTGAAGGCTTTAGACTTTTTTGAAGGAAAAAAGTGCAAATCGTGCCAAAGATTATTCAGTAAGGCTAATTCTTATTCGAGACCCTATCCATGTTGAAGTTCCATTACGTTTCTTCCTGTTTCCCTCATGGAAATGAACCTCCTCCATGAGTGAAATATTACAAATATTGACAACCGCGAGACACGTAAAGGAATGTAAATAGGCATTATTACTCTTATAAACGAAAACGTGTTTCGATATATGCTTTTATAGGTCTGTGATGGTCCCCGAGTGGTAAAACCATCCCCTCGCAGTGCCACGTTGTACCTGTCTTCGGATGGAAACGTAAGCAAGGAATGATGGTCCCCACATGAAATCAATATTTTTTCAGGAAACAAATTTGAAGGTAATTTATGTGAATTTGTAATAAGAAAATTAGGATTTGTATCAGAGCAGGAATAACAATTCCAGAGGTCTGGATAGTGAAATATTTCGTTGGCCAGGATGTAAATCGTGCAAAAAATTTTTAGCAAAAGGGTGTTCCAGTCTTCTGAAAAAAAATGATTTTTCAGACTGGAGACTTTTTTTGATTTTTTGTCTTACGAAACGTTTCACAAAACCGTACTGGTTAGAAATCGGTTAAGAACTGAAATTTTGTAATTTTCTTTTGGGTTACAAATCGATAAAAGTTGAGACGATTTAAATAAACTCTATTTGTTTTTTAACTTGGATTCGATGTTGATTGTCTGAGTAATAAATTGTAGATTAAAAGGTAATAAGCTATTAACTGACATACTTCAGACCCAAGAAAGAATCGATAAGTTAAGATACAATAATAAATTATTTAAAAAAAAATGTACACTTTTTTCGAAAAAGATAAAGTTCACTAATTTGAAACAAGGAACGATTAACAGTTAACATTTCTGAATAACCAATTGTTATACATTAAGAAATTTAGTTAGATTAAAAGTTAATTAAGATATATAATTATTTTTAAATTAGATATTTTATTAGATAAAATCTTTTATATTTAATTAGTTAGATTAACTATTTTTATTTTATTTAATTTTTTTTTTTCAAATTCAAGAATCTAAAATTATTTTATACAATGAACTATAATTATTAAGGTCAGAAATGACATTTAAACAATTATTACTGCTTTTTTTAATGAAGAACATTTCTGCTATTAGTCTTTTAAATTTGTTAGATTCTGGGTGTAAGACTGTAACATTTTTCCAATCATTTAAATGTCCAGTTTCAACCTGGTTTTTAGCAATAACTTTATGATTCTTAGGGTTTTGTCTAAAATTATCATAGTGTTCTTTTATTCCAGTAGAAAGTAATCTATACCAGTTTGGCGAACTTAACATTTATCACAAATCAAACACCTAAATAATTTTCCAGGTAGAATATTTTTCAAAAAGGTCAAGGTCATTCTTGAAGAAACTTTCAACGAGGAATCCAGTGGTGACCTTGAATTTAACCTTGAGCTTGACCTTCAAGTTTATTTCAAGGTCAACTTTTTTTTTTAAGTGGTAACCCCTATTTTTGACAACGGCAATCGAAACAGCGGGAAATTTCACGTCCAAAAATGTACTCAGGTCATGGGTCAAGGGTGACCTTGAACTTCAGCTGAAGGTTATTAGGCTTGACCCAGGTATGGTTCGGGTCCAATCTGTACTGCTTCGGCTCAGGTGTTTACGAAAAAGGTCGAGGTCATTCTTGGAGTAACTTTTAACAAAGGATCCAGTGGTGACCTTAAATTTGACCCTGAAATTGACCTTCAAGGTCACAAAATAAATTTTAAATTAAAAAATTAAAGTTCAAGGTCACCCTTGATCCATGACCTGAGTACATGTTTGGACGTAAAATTTTCCGCTCTTTTGATTGTCGTTGCCAAAAATAGGGGTTCCCTCCTAAAAAACAAAGTTGACCTTGAAACACCCTTGAAGGTCAAGCCCAAGGTCAAATTCAAGGTCACCACTGGATTCCTCGTTAAAAGTTACTTCAAGAATGATGACCTTTTTGAAAAATATTTTACCTGGAAAATTATTTAGGTGTTTCGTTTCTTTTTGGACACCCTGTATACTACATCAGTAACTTGATAAATTTCTAGAGAATCTTCACCTAATTTTATAATTTTTTCGAGTTTGAGTCAATCCTAAAAGTTGTTGTAATATTGAAATCATTTAAAATTCTTTTAATTTAAAAGGATAACTTTCCATGAAAGGATATAGAAACTGAAGGTGGCGACTTGACCGAGAAACCGGGAAAGACCGGGAAATGACCTGGAATGTTATTGACCGTGAAAAAACCGGGACATGAGCGGGAATTTAATTTAAAAACCGGGAATTTACTTCTGATCATAGCAAAATTCAAGAAATATAATTTCACTTCGAACAGGGAATGTTTTACATGAAATGGGAATTTTTTAAAGGAATTATAATTCGGATTGAGAAAAAAGGAATTTTTAAAAATCCCTCTTTCAAGTCAGCATTCGTCACAATTTGAAAGTTCCCTCTTCTAAATTTTAGGTAATAAAAGTACTTCAAGCAGTTTTCAGAGTAGAAGTAGAATTTCAAAGAAGAAATATTTCTGAATTATAATAGAAATTTTTTTTTTACATTGTTCGTTGCGAATTCATCGTTTTTTAGTTAGAAATTCAACTACTGGGTTAAAAGTTAAACTTTTGTTAAAAATTAATTTACCTTTTTTTGATGAAAATTCAACTATTTGGTTGAAAATTGATATTTTCCATTTAATAATTAAACTATTTGTTTGAAAATGTATGTACTTTGTGGAAAATTCATCTATTTTTGTAGACAATTAAACTTTATGGTTGACGATTGATCTTTTTGGCATAAAATTAAACTATTCCAGTTAAAGATTCATCATTTCAGTTGAAGATTCATCATTTTATTTGAAAATTCACCAGTTTGGTTGAAAATTAATTTCTTCAAACGAAAATTTAACTGTTCCATTCTGAGTTGAAAATTAAAATTTTCAAGTTCGGAATTCCACAATTTGGATAAAAATTTGTATTTTTAATTGAAAATTTAACTATTCCGATGAAAATTCATGTATTTTGTTAAAAAATCGATTTTTTCGTTGGTAAAAAATTATCTTATTTTTCTTTGAAAGTTAATCTTCTTGTTTAAAAATTCTTCTTTTCGGTTAAAAATTCATGTATTCCAGTCAAATATTTATTATTTTAGTTGAAAATTCATCTTTTAGGTTTGAAATAAAATTATTTGGTTGAAAGTTAAGCTCTTTTGTTAAATTTTTTTTTTTTTTAGTTGCAAATCCATCGTTTTAATTAAAAATTCATTTCTTTGGTTGAACATTCATTTTTGACTGAAAATTTGATTATTCAATTTTTGGTTGAAAAATTATCTTTGTTAGTTGAAAATTCGTCTTTTTTGGTAGAAATTAATCTTCTTGGTTGAAAATTAATCTTTTTGGTCAAAAATTCAATTATTCTAGTTAATGATTTATCATTTCAGTTAAAAATTCATCTTTCTGGTTTGAAATTCAACTATTGCAGTTAAATATTTACAATTTTATTTGAAAATTCATCACTTTGTTTGAAAATGTAACTATTATTTTGAAAGTTAGTTTTTGTTGTTGTTAAAAGTTTTTTTTTTTGTTGAAACTAATTTTTTTAACTGAAAATTTAACTTATTCCAATTGAAAATTCCATAGCTGTTGTTGAAAATTCATCTGTTTGGTTAAACATTACTTTTTTTAACTTGAAATTTAATTATTAAAGTTTTGGTTGATAATTTACCTTTTTTTAGTAAAAATTAATTTTTTGGTTTGAAAATTGAACTATTTCAGTTAAAGATTCATTGTTTTAGTTGAAAACTCTTATGTTTGGTTTACAAATAATTTTTTAAACTAAAAATGTTACTATTCCATTTTCGATTGAAAATTATTATTTTTTCAGTTCAAAATTTAACTATTTTGCTGAAAATTAGTCTTCTTTTATTAAAACTTGAAACCTTTCTTTAAAAGTTAATGTATTTGGTTGAAAAATTGTATTTTTGGGTAGAAAATTAATCTTTTTATTTAAAATGTAATCTTCTTTAAAACTTCGTCTTTTTGGTTGAAAATTCGAGTGTTCCAGTTAAATATTCATCATTTTAGTTGAAAATTTATCTTTTTGGTTTAAAATTTAACTATTCCAGATAAAGATTCATAATTTGATTTGAAAATTCATCACTTTGGTTGAAAATTGAACTATTTTATTGAAAATCCGTTTTTTTTGTTGAAAATTAATTTTTTCAACTGAAAGTTTAACTATTCCATTTTTTTGTAAAAAATTGATATTTTTTAGTGGAAAATTTAAGTATTTTTTTTCAAAATTCATTTATTTTGCAACGTTTTGCTCTGGTGTGTTAAAAGATGTTTAGAGCGAATTTCATGAATTAAAATAAATGTTTGCGTTTTGCGGCAAATATAAATATGTTACTTTGAGTTGACCGGGAAAATTGAAAAACTGGACCGGGGAAAACCGGGAAATGACCGGGAATTTGAAATCGTCCGCCGAATCGCCACCCTGATAAGATTTTTAACTATAGCAATTCTATGTTGAATTGGATGGTTAGAACAAAAATTTAAATATCTTCCAGAATAAATATCTTTTCGATGCCAATCGTCAACATACCTGAAATATGTATGTATAGAAAAATCTAAATTTTTAACAACATTGGATTCTAAATCTTGCATAAATAAATCTGCTAAGGTAGGTGAAACGGGAGAACCAATAGGTGTTCCATATATTTGTCTATAAAAATTATTATTAAATTTAAAAACAGTTTGAGCCATTAGAAATTTTATTCCTTCTTCAAATGTTTTTAAAGGTAAATCAGTGACATTTTTTATGTTGATCCACCTACTTAAAATACTATTTATAACCAAATCAAGTGATAGCTTTTTTAAAAATATTATTAAATAGATTAGTCATTTTATATGTAGGAGCATTCATTAATGACACTACAGGTCGAAGTGGACAATTAGGTTTTTCAATTTTAGGTAAAGCATACATTCTAGGTATATTAGTATCATGAACTAAAATATCTCTACGTATCTTCGCCAAAATAATCTTTAATTCTCCATGAATTTAACAATCTAAAAGTTCCTTTTTTTAATTTTTTCTCAGGATTTTCATTTAGTTTTTCATATGTTGTATTATCGTTTAATAAATTTCGCATTTTTTAAAGATATGATTCTTTGTTAAGAACAACAGTAATATTACTTTCATCTGCATGAGTAATTACTAATTGTATGTCAGATTTAATAAAGAATTGTTTTTTTTTTTTTAATTTCTGAAAAAACTCTATCAGTTTGAGTAATTTTATTATTTTGTAAAAATTGACGCGATGTATCAATCATTCTATGTCTTAACAAATCTCGATCATCTGTGTTTTTAATCAAACCAATATTTTACTCTATATCTTAAGCAATATATAGAATTATTTTTTGCTTGTTTGTTAAAAAGGAAAAACTAAATTTATTAGCTAATCTTAGAACATCAATAATTTCATCTGGAATTATAACATTACTTTTGTAATACCTTTATTATTTTACCAAAAAATAAACTACCTTATGTTTTAAATCAATTTAATTCTTATCATCCAAGACTTAAATTTACAAATGAAATTGAAATTAATAATTCTTTTCCTTTTTTGAATCTTAAAGTTAAAAAAAATGGATTCAGGTAATATTATTACAGATTGGTATCGAAAAGATACTTATTCTGGAAGATATTTAAATTTTTTTCTAACCATCACATTCAACATAAAATTGCTATAGTTAAAAATCTTATTGATACATCTTTTAAATTATCACATGAATCCTTTCATGAATGAAACATTGGATTTATCAAAAAAAAGTCTTTATTTAAATAATTATTCGATAGACTTTATTCAAACACATATTAATATAAAAATCAAAACAATTAAACATTCTCTATCTGAACAAACAGATACGAACATTGTTAGGAATTTTATATTTAAACATTCAGTTTCTATATCCTTTCATGGAAAGTTATCCCTTGAAATTAAAAGAATTTTAAATAATTTCAATATTACAACAACTTTTAGAAATGTTCTTCATTAAAAAAAACAGTAACAATTGTTTGAATATCATTTCTGACCTTAATAATTATAGTCCATTGTATATCATAATTTCAGATTCTTTAATTTAAAAAATAAATAAATAAGATAAAATAAAATAAAAATGGTTAATTTAACTAATTAAATATAAAAGATTTCATCTAATAAAATTTGTGATTTAAAAATGATTATATATCTTAATTAACTTTTAATTTAAATACATGTTTCAATGTATAACAATTGTTAATTTAGAAATGTTAACGGTCAATATTTCAATTTTTCAAATTGGTGAAGTTTATCTTTTTCAAAAAAAGTGTACATTTTTTAAAAAATAATGTATTATTGTATCTTAACTTATTTTCAATTCTTTATGAACAGTTTCATTGCAACAACATTTTTTAATTGATTGTTAATAATTTTTAAGTTTCATTTATTTTTTAGTTATAAATCTTAGATCCCAAATTATACAGTTTGATGATACGTCATTGTAATTTTTCCTCTTCGTTTATGTATCTCTTTCTGTTTTTCTCGTTTAGTACGTGAAAAATGGATCAAAAGGAAAGTTTTTTCTCTCATTCACAAAATGTTTTTATCAATTTTGCTTCCTCATAGAGAAAGCTTTGTAATGGTAACATTTTCCAAAAATTTTTAATTTATTTAATTCAACCTTCCTCAAGTCAAAAATGTCTAATACAATGTTCTAAGCAAACGGTTGCAAATAAATTGATGAAATTTGGAGGGCTTATTTTTCCCACTAATATCTTGAAACTGCCGAAGGATTTCTAAAAATATGAATTTTTTTCATTCACATAATTCAAAGTTGATGCAAGAATATAACAGATTTTTCGGTTCGAGACGAATCGATTGACCTACAATATTAAAACATTTTATTAAAGTGTACGGAAGCTATGGTGATGCATAATATTTGAAAACAAGGTTTTTTATAGTAAAAATTTTTTCTTCAACATAATTCAAAGTTGATGCAAGAATATAAAAGATTCCTTGGTTCGATACGAATCGACTGACATTCAATATTAATACATTTTATTAAAGAGTAGGGGAGTTATGGTAATTTATATATTTTGAAAATCGGTTCTTCATAGTAAAACTTTTTTCATTAACATAATTCAAAGTTGATGCAAGAACAGAAAAGATGTGTTGATTCTAGACGAAATGATTGACCTATAATATTAATACATTTTATTGAAGAGTAAGGAAGCTATGGTAATGCATAATATTTGTAATATTTGAAAATACGGTTTTTTATAGTAAAACTTTTTTCTTCAACATAATTCAAAGTGGATGCATGAACATAAAAGATTCCTTGGTTCGAGACGAATCGATTGACCTAAAATTATAATACATTTTATTAAAGAGTAGGGAAGTTATGGTAAGTTATACATATATTTTCAAAATTGATTTTTATAGTAAAAATGATCTCATTCTCATAATTCAAAGTTGATGCAAGAATATAAAAGTTGTGTCGATTCAAGGCGAATCGATTGATCCATAACATTGATATATTTCATTGAAGAGTAAGGAAGGTATGGTAATGCATAATATTTGAAAATACGGTTTTTTATAGTAGAACTTTTTTTATTAACATAATTCAAAGTTGATGCAAGAACAGAAAAGATGTATTGATTCGAGACGAAACGATTGACCTACAATATTAATACATTTTATTGAAGAGTAAGGAAGCTATGGTAATGCATAATTTTTGAAAATACGGATTTGTATAGTAAAACTTTTTTCTTCAACATAATTCAAAGTTGATGCAGGAACACAAAAGATTCCTTGGTTCGAGACGAATCGATTGACCTACAATATTAATACATTTTATTAAAGAGTAGGGGAGTTATGGTAATTT
>CAKNYM010051663.1:203118-216574 GCA_932195095.1 Andricus curvator | reverse complement strand
GTTCGAGACGAATCGATTGACCTACAATATCAATTAATTTTATTGAAGAGTAGGGGAGTTGTGGTAATTTATATAGTTTGAAAATCGGTTTTTCATAGTAAAACTTTTTTCATTAACATAATTCAAAGTTGATGCAAGAATATAAAAGATTCCTAGGTTCGAGACGAATCGATTGACCTACAATATTAATACATTTTATTAAAGAGTAGGGAAGTTATGGTAAGTTATATATTTCAAAATTGATTTTTATAGTAAAAATGATCTCATTCTCATAATTTAAAGTTGATGCAAGAATATAAAAGTTGTGTTGATTCAAGTCGAATCGATTGATCTATAACATTGATATATTTTATTGAAGAGTAAGGAAACTATGGTAATGCATAATATTTGAAAACACGGTTTTTCATAGTAAACATTTTTTCAGTAACATAATTCAAAGTTGATGCAAGAACGGAAAAGATTCCTTGATTCGAGGCAAATCGATTGATCTATAATATTCATACACTTTATTGAAGATTAAGGAAGTTATGCTCATTTATAATATTTCAATAATCTGTTTCAAATAGAAAAACTTTTTTCATCGACATAATTCAAAGGTGATGCATGAATAGAAAAGACTTTTTGATCATAAATTTTCAAATATAATAATTCTGACAATTTTTGTAAAGAAATCATAAAGCTGGGAAAGGGATAGGGTGCGACAGATCTTTTCCCTTCTCTTTTCTAGCTCGAAAAACTATAATTTCGAATACAAAATTCATTTGTCTTTGTATTTAAGAAATTGCTTGTATTATTTTGTATTTTTTGTAAATTTGTAAATTCTATTTCGAGCTAGTTTACATATTTCACAGCTAGTTTAATTTTTCAAGGACTTTTCAGAGATTAAAGCAAGATTTATGGGGTTGTAAATAATGACCTAAACTTCAGGAAGATTTTGAACTGATTTCATAAGATTTAAAATTTTCAAAAGTATTTTTGAAGAATTCGAGCGACTTTAGAGATCGTTTAAGATTTCAAAAGAATTTTATGAGATGATTTTAACATTTAAAAATATTTATATAAATTGCAAAGAATTTCACAAAAAGATTCTAAATGATTACAGAAGATTTCTGGTATTTGCAAATATTTCAAAGGATTTTTAAGGGATTTTATAAGATTTTCGAGGATTTCAGTAATTCTAAGGAATTCTAAATAATTGTGAGACATGCCAGATACAAAATCATTCTCTTAAAACCTTAAAAAAATCTTGAAATATTCCAGATATTTTTGAAGCATTTTGGAAATCCACTCAAATTTTATTTAAAAATTAATTACTCTGAATTAAAAACAATACAAAATTTTCCAGAAATCTTACAAAAATTCCTTTATTATCTTGAAACCTTTTCGTTTAAAATGATTCAAATTTTTTATATTTGTTATTGCTGCAAATGTTTTCTTAAAAACAATTTATTTAAATAAATATTAATAAATAATTTGTCTAGGTATCTAACATTTTTTATTTTCTTGATACCTTCAAAAATTCTTAAATAGCTTCTAAATTTTTTGCTCTAATTTTTTAAAAATCGAAATTTTGTTTTTGAATTTTCAAAATATATAAAAATTTGAGAGGTCTGGATAGTGAAACTTTTCGGTGGCCAGGATGTAAAGCTTGCAAAACAATTTTAGCAAAAGGGGTTACAATTTCTTTCAACCTTTGGGTTACAATTTCTTTTGGGTTACAAATCGATAAAAGTTGAGACGATTTGAATAAACTCTGTTTTTGCTTCCTCATAGAAGAAGCTTTGTAATGGTAACATTTTCCAAAAAATTTAAATTCATTTAATTAAACCTTCCTCTGGGAAAGGGATAGGGTGCGACAGAACTTTTCCCTTTCTTTTTCTAGCTCAAAAAATTATAATTTTGAATACAAAATTTTATTTGTCTGATTTGTCTTTGTATTTAAAAAAATTTTTGTATTATTTTGTATTTTTTGTAAATTTCTATTTTTAAATTGATCAAAATGAAGACTTTGTTTTCACTGGCCCGGATCAGTTAAAAATTCAAAGACTGTAATTTGTTTTTGGTTTATAAATTGATACAAATTGAGACAATGAAAATGAGCTGTTTTTTTTCTTCTTCAATTTCAAATTCATACGAATTCCGTACAATTTTTTAAATAAAAAAAAAATTGTTTTCGTATAGATTGTGACTGTGGAAATGGGCGTTGTATTTTGTCGGTTGGTACATTGTGTATGCGTATTCCAGTTTGAAGGGAAAGCACGAAGTAGATCGTATTTCTACTTCACGTATTCCGAAATGATCGTTGAAAGTATCAGAAATACTCTCTCCATTGGTAACATTTTCACATAGCACTTTATTAGCTGAATACAAAATGTAAAGAATTTGAGAGTCATCTCGACTGTTGCGAGGGAACAATCTACTGGTGTCGAAATCATCATAAAATATTTGCGGTACAAATGTTTCGCTGAATGGACTTGGAACAATTTTTTAATACTTATATCTCTATGATTGTGACGTAATCAAATAGAAAATTATACATCACAAGGGGGAAAGTTTTCTAGCAACCTTTAACCCTCCGTTTGGCACGTGTTCTGATAACCTTCGGTTCGGCACATGTGGTCTGACCAGACACCTTTATATTTCCATACAAATGTATGGAAATATTGCGTTTTTGGAGGTGTATTAAAATGAATTTATATATCATGCAGGTACATATTTTCGCACAGAAAAAACAGAAGATAAACTTTACATCGATTTCCGACGAAAGTTTCGCTGCAACAAAAATTAATCTTGTCGAATAAACTTTACATGAAACTGAGATAATTCCGTGTTTTTAAACTGTCTCGGAATAATTTGTCAGTTGTTTTTCAGTGAAAAGGCGTCTTCTGCTATGTAGTTCACAGCAGTGCAAAGAACAGAACAGTGAAGTTGGATAAAATTGGTCTGGAAATCAGGACACCAGATTTTTCAAAACATTTCACTTATTACCATTTCATTTCAAAAATAATTGCACTTATCGCGGACGAATGCTTATATATTTTTCATGACTATCAATAAAGCACTCGACAACATTAGAAAAACTCGTCATATTCACTATGATCTTAACCATAATTCACAAGTTATGAGATCGGAATTTCCGTTTTGAAAGCTTCGAGATCCGTCGGTATTGCAGTTTAATATAAAATCCTTTTTACGGAGTAAAATTTTGAAGCTTATAATAGATGATTTATGGAATTATGAACAACTACAACTCCTATCGACCTTATTTCATACGTCAAATTTTTATTATTTAACAAGTTAATTTTCAAACAGAAAAATCAGAAAAAAACTTTTCTTCTTCATTTTTTCGAAAATTCAGAAAAATAATTTCTTGAACTCAGAAGTTTTGGCATGTATAAGGGCATCCTGAGTCGTAAAATTTTATTTTGAAAAGTTATTTAATAAATATTTATCAAAAATATTGAATGTAAATAGAAAATCTTAATTTTGTACTGTTTATAACATTTTATAACATTGATGGAAATTTAAGTATACATTCTATGAGGTATTTCAGGTTGGGGGGAGGGTGGGAAATCAAAGATGTCTGCAAGCTGAGGGATAAACAATAATACCAATTGCATTGAAACAAAACTTTATTTTTTTCAAAACTCAGAAAAAAATGGTTTTTCACCATAAGTGTATTTTGACATTATTCTTTATTTTCTAAAAACTATTCAATTCAATTATAAAGTCCATAAAAAATGTGTAATGATTTTATTATTCAATTAAATAGCTTTCTCGAAATGAAAAATAACATCCAAATACACTTATAGTGAAAAATCGGGACGACTGAAAAATTCTCGAGACTGTAAATTTCCTGAATTAGAAAATCTCCGAATAATGAAATTCCCGAATAGGAAAATTCCATAATAATTAAGTTCCCGGACATTTTATAATATTACCGAAATGAAAAACTCCCAAATGATGAAATTCCCGACAGTTTATGATATTACCGAATTGGAAAATTCCCGAATAATAAAATTCCCGACATAAAATTGCCGAATTCTAGAATATCCTAACTATAAAATTCCCTAATTATGAAATTCCCGAATTTAGACAAATGAAAAAATTTATTCATGAATATTATTTATTTATTAAAAATACAATGATCAAATATTTTCATCAACAAAAATTGT
Organism: Andricus curvator; assembly: GCA_932195095.1. NCBI lineage: Eukaryota > Metazoa > Arthropoda > Insecta > Hymenoptera > Cynipidae > Andricus > Andricus curvator. The sequence goes on along the minus strand of CAKNYM010051663.1, from coordinate 212,399 downwards.
AATGTTTAAAGTTTCTAAAATTACTGCTTGAATCTTAAATAACAATTATTGAAAAAATATTTTTTTGGATGAAAATTTTTTGACGACTGAAAAATTCTAGAACATAAAATTCATGACTCTTTCAAATTCCCGAATTGGGAATTTCCCGAATAATAAAATTTTCAAATATGTAATGAACTTCCCGAAATGGAAAATTCCCGAATACAAATTTTCCGAACAGCTTATGATATTACCAAAATAGGAATTTCCCGGCAATTTATAATATTAACGAATTTGAAAATTCCCGATAGAAAATTGCCGAATCATAAGATATCCGAAATGGAAAATTCCTGAATTATGAAACTCCCGAAACAATGGAAAAAATTGTTTTTCGATCAATATTATTTATTTATTACAAATACAATCATCAAATATTCGTATAAAAAAAATCTTTTTTCTGATCAAAGTTTATAAAATTATTGTTTGAATTCAAAATAACAATTATTGAAAAAATATATTTTTGTATGAAAATTTTTGGACGACTGAAAAATCCTAAAAAATAAAATTCATGACTCTGTCAAAATACCGAATAATAAAATTTTCGAATATGGAATAATATTTCCGAATTGGAAAATTCCCAAATAATCAAATTCCCGAATAAAAAATTCCCAAACAGTTTATGATATTACCGAAATGGAAAATTCCCGACAGTTTATAATATTACCGAATTTTAAAAATCCCGATAGAAAATTGCCGAATTATAAAATATCCGAACTGAAAAATTCTTGAATTATAAAACTCCCGAAACAATAAAAAAAAGTTTTTCAATGAATATTATGTATTGATTAAAAATCCAATCATCAAATATTTTTATTAAAAAAATATTTTTTTCTGTTCAAAGTTTCTAAAATTATTGTTTGAATTCAAAATAACAATTATTGAAAAAATATATTTTTGGATGAAAATTTTTGGACGAATGAAAAATCCTAAAATAAAATTTCTTAATAATATAATTCCCAAATAATGAAATTCCCAAATAAAAAATCCCCAAACAGTTTATGATATTACCGAAATGGAAAATTCCCGGCAGTTTATAATATTACCGAATTTTAAAATTCCCGATAGAAAATTCCCGGATTATAAAATATCTGAACTGGAAAATTCTCGAATTATAAAACTCCTGAAACAACAAAAAAAATTGTTTTTCAATCAATATTATTTATTTCTTATAAATACAATAATCAAATATTTGTATAAAGAAAATTTTTTTCTTCTTCAAAGTTTCTAAAATTATTGTTTGAATTTAAAATAACAATACTTGAAGACAATTTTCATCCAGAAATATAGTTTTTTTCAATTTTTGTTATTTCAATGTTAAACAATAATTTTAGAAACTTTAAGCATGAAGAATAATTTTTTTCTTGATAAAAGTATTTAATTATTACATTTGTTTAAATTCGGGAATTTTCTAGTTCGGATATTTTATAATTTGGCAATTTTCTGTCGGGAATTTTTAAATTCGGTATAATATTATAAACTGTTGGGAATTTTCCAATTCGGGAATTTGAAAGAGTCGGGAATTTTATTTTCCGGGATTTTTCAGTCCTCCAAATTTTTTTTTCAAATATTGTTATTTTAAATTCAAACAATAATTTTCGAAACTTTAAACATTAAATATTTTCTGTAATAGAAATATTTGTTTATTGTATTCTTAATAAATAAATAAATAATATTCATTTGAAAAAAATTGTTTAAATTCGGGAATTTTCTAATTCAGATATTTTATAATTCGGCCACTTTCTGTCGGGAATTTTGAGATTCAGTAATATTATTAACTGGCGGCAATTTTCAAATTCGGTAATATTATTAACTTTTCGGGAATTTTATTAATCATGAATTTTCCTACTCGGGAATTTTACAGTGTCGAGAATTTTATTTTCGGGATTTTTCAGTCGGACCGAAAAATCATTTTTGTCCAAGCTGTAAAAAAAATTAAGTTTTCCTCCCTGTAATTGGTATTATCTGGTATTATGTGATATTATTGTTTCTCCTTCGGCATGTAGACAACTTGCCAGCTGACGTGACAACATTAAATACCTCATTGATGTCCACAAACCCACTTCAAAATTAATTCGATTCCCATTTTTCGTTTTGTTCTTAACCTACAATACCGACTGTGGCAGAAAGTATCACGATAAAATCATTCAAGATCGGTTACCATCTCCTGAACTTCATAAGCCATGGAATAATCTTTAAAGATGGTGACGATGGTTGTTGTTGAGTCAAGTTCTTTATTTACATTCAGGAAAAATACGTTTTGATTCGTCCGCGAAAAGTCTAATTATTTTCAAAATAACAATTAGGTTAGTAAAAAGTTGTTTTAAAACTGGTGTCCTGATTTATATAGATTTTCACTCATACTTTGCCGGTTTTCCATTGCTGCAAAGGACGTAGCAGACGACAGCTTTTATTCCATCGTAAGATAAACTTTCGCCAAATAGCATGTAATCTTTAACAGCCGAAAATTTTACATGCAACAAAATTTAACTTCAGTTTTTTCTGTGCGGGTTTTTCTTATTCCTAGTGGCTTTCGCAAATGTTTAATTACCTACTCAAGTAAAAATAAAAAAATTAAGGTAGAAAACAAATTTTACAGGTGAAGAACATTTTTTAAATTATTTTTACGCTTCTTTTGATCTATATTATTCTTAGATTAGAGAAGATGTTGGAAAGCGATGTTATTTGTCTTGAGTGATATAATTTATAACAATATAATGTTAAAGATGGTAAAAATGACATACTTCAGACCAAAAGAATTCATTTTTTGGTTCCTTTATTCCAATTTATCGACGTTTCGAAAACGTATAGTTTTCCTCATCATAAAAGTTATTGAATAGAGAAGTTTATAAACATCGTCATCACATATAGAACAGTTCCAAATTCTCCTTTTCCAATTTTTCTATGAAACATTGTGGAAAAAAATTGATATAAAAATTTTAAATATAAGTGTAACACAAAAGTGAAAAAGTGAGGTTAAGAAATGTAATTGATGTATTTACCTTTAGGATCTTCCTTTCAGGTTCCATTTCTAGTTAAAAATTTTCAACTTTATGTTGATTTTTAAACAATTAAATGGAAAGTTGCAAAATTTTAATTAAAATTAATAATTTAGTAAAAAAATTGTGTAAACATCGAAAAAGAGAAAGAGAAACATAACTTTCCATGATAAGAAATAGATAAGGTTGGTTTAAAAATTAAACTCTTAACCATATTTATATTAGTTTGGTTAGATAAAGAATCTATAATTGTTCTAATTTTATCAATTTGTCTTTTTAATTGAAAAGTTCATCTTTTTTTAGTAGAAATATTGCATCTTTCTTGGAAAAAAATGCAACTGTTTTGTTAAAAATTCAACTATTTCCTAGAAAATTTACTTTTTGTATAAAATTTGTATTTTTTTTTGAAAATTTGTCTTGTTGATTGAAAAATTCACCTTTTTAGTAGAATTTTCATTTTTCTTGGACAAAAATGCAACTGTTTGGTAGAAAATTTAACAACCTTGTTAGAAAGTCATACTTTTTGATTAAAAATTTGACTATTTATCAGAAAATTAACTTATAGTTTACAATTCTTATTTTGGTGTTGGGAAGTGAACTGCAATCTTCTTTTGATGAAAATTTAACTATTTTTTGGAAGTTTTTTTTTTAGTTTATCTGCCTTAGAAGAAATATTTCATCTTTATTAAATAAAAATGCAACTGTTCAGTTGAAAATTCAACTATTTTGCTACAAAGTCATACTTTTTGTTGAAAATTCTACTGTTTTGTTGAAAATTTAACAAATTTCTTTTTGGTTTAAAATTCATATTTTGGTGTTAAAAAATGAACTGCAAGCTTTTCTGGATGAAAGTTCAAATTTTAAAAAAAGTTGTCCTTTTTTTATTAAAAATTCATCTGTTTTAGTACAAATGTCATCTTTCTTGGATAAAAATGCAACTATTTGGTAGAGAATTAAACTATTTCGTTAAAAATTCATTCCTTTTGGTTGAAAAAATTCGTCTTTTTGGATGAAAAATTCAATTTTGTTCGTAGAAACTTATTTTTGTTTGTTAAAAAATTCATAGTTTGATCTTGAAAAGTCAACTGAAATCTTTTCTGGATGGAAATTCAACTATTTTGAAAAATTTGTTTTCTTTTTAAATGAGAATTCATCTTTTTTAAGAGAAATTTCATTTTTTTTTAAATAAAAATGCAGCTCTTTTGTAGAGAATTCAACAATTTTGTTAAAAAGTCATCCTTTTTGTGCAAGAATTCGCTCAAATCAAATCTTTTTTAACAAAAACTTCAACTATTTTGTTTTAAATTTATGTTTTTGATTTATAAATTCATCCGTTTTGGTAGAAATTTCTTTTTTTTATGAAAATGCAACTTTTTGGTTAAAAATTCGTCTTCTTTGCTTGAGTATTGAACTATTTTGTTTGAAAGATTTGGTTCAATCACTTTGTTAAAAAATCATTTTTTTTTTTGAAGAGTTATATTTTTAGTTGAAAATTCATCTCTTTGATTGCAAGTTTATATATTTTATTTAAAATTAATTTTTTAACTGAAAATGTAACTTTTCCTTTTTTTTAAGATTGATCTCCTTTAGTTGAAAATTCTCCTTTTTTGGTTTATAAAAATAATTTTCTTGGTTTAACATTTCATTTTTGTTAGGTAAAAATGCATCAGTCCGTGGAAAAATAATTTTTTGCTGAAGTCATATTTTTTGTTTGTAAATTCAATTTTTGTAGAGAAAATTCGCCCTTTTGACTTAAAGGTTCAACAATTTAGGTAAAATTTTCTTTCTTTAGTGAAAAGTCTTTATTTGCTGAAAATTCGTCTTTTTGGTTTACAAAACTTTTTTTTGTATGAATTTCATCTTTTTTGATTGAAATATAAACTATGACACTTTTTGTTGAGAATTTATCTTTTTAGGTTGAAATTTCAACTATTATGTTAAAAATTTAATTATTTTGTTGAAAATTCAAGTATTTGGGTAAAAATCCTTATAATATCAATTACTAATTAATCTTCTTGTTCAAATTGATGAACTTTTTTACATCTGTGAAAGAATTTGGAAATTATTTTTGATTTCGTTGAGATACATATTGTTAAAAAAAATTTTTTTCACAATGAATGAACATAGTTATAATTAGTTTAAATACTAGCACCTTATGAATAAACTTGAATAAACTTCTAAATTTGACTATACAATATAACAATTTTGTCTAAACATTATAATAGTTAAATTAGGAAAGATGTTGATTTACCATCGTTAACATTATATTTTTATATATTATTCTTATAAATGGAATTCATATGGATGACGGTCAAGTAAGGGGAGGTAGAGGAGGAGAAGTAGGAGAAGTATGGGAGTGGAATTAAGGGAAGTAGAGGATTGCGAAATAAGGAAAGTGATGGGATTGGAAGTGTGGGATGGTAGGCGTTGGGAAGGAGGAGAAGTGAGTGTAAGTGAGGGATGTGAAGCGAAGTGAGGTACAGAAAGGAGAACTAAGGAAAGTGAGGGAGTAGAATGTTGGAGAAGTGAGGGTGGTGAAGGATTTAAGGGGTTAGGATGTAGAGGAGGGAGAAGTAAAAGAAGTGAGGTGGGTGAGAAAGTGAAAGGGTGGGATGCGTGGGGATTGAAAGATGAGGAACTGAGGAGAGGGAAAGTAGACAAGGTATAGGTAAGGGAGGGATGCGAGGAGAATTAGGGGAAGTATGAGAGTGGAATTAGGGAAGTAGAGGGTGGGGAAATAAGGGAAGTGATAGGATTGGAAGTGTGGGATAGTACGGGCTGGGAAGTAGAAGAAGTGAGTGTAAGTGAGGGATGTGAAAGGTGGGGAAGTAGAGAAAGAAGAAGTAAGGAAAGTCAGGGAGTGGAAAGTAAGAGAAATGAGGGATGTGAAGAATTTGAGGGGTTAGGATGTAGAGGAGGGAGAAGTAAGAGAAGTGATATGGGTGAGAAAGTGCGGGGATGGGATGCGTGGGGAATGAAAGTAGGGGAATTGCGGAGAGGGAAAGTGGATGCGGAAGAAGTGAGTGAAGGAAAATAAATGCAAATGGAATTAGGGGAAGTAGAGGAACTAAAGGAATGAGAAGTAAGGGAAGTAATGAAGTTAGAAGTAGAGGTTACGATGTAGAGGAAGGAGAAGTAACAGAAGTGAAGAAGATGAGAAAGTGAAAGTGTGGGACGCGTGAGAAATGAAAGTAGAGGAATTGAGGAGAGGGAAAGTAGATGAGAGAGAAGTAAGGGAGGGGAGGAGAAGTACGAGAAGCATGGGGGTGGAATTAGGGGAAGTAAAGGATAGGGAAGTGAGGGAAGTGATGGGTTTGGGAGTGTGGGGTGTGAGGGTTTGGGAAGTAGGAGAAGTGAGTGTAAGTAATGGACATGAGGGGATGGGAAGTAGAGAAAGGAGAAGTAAGGAAAGTGAGGGGGTAGAAAGTAGGAGAATTCATTTGGCTTGATAAAAATTTTTACTGTTTCGTTGATAATTTAATTATTTTGTTGTAAATGCAACTCTTTTCTTAAAAAATCGTATTTTTTGGTCAAAACTTGAACCAATTGTTTGAAAATTGAACTACTTTGTACAAAATTTATTTTTTTGGTTGAAGATTCATCAATTTGGTTGAAAATTTAACTGTTTGGTTGATAATTCGTCTGATTTTTGGTGGAAAATGAAGTTTTCAACTAAAAATTTAAAAATTTAATTTTTGGTTGGAAAATGTTATTTTTGAATGAAGATTGATCTTTTCTAGCTGAAAATTTAACTATTTGGATGAAAATTTGACTTTTTTGGTTGGAAATTAATTTTCTTGGTTAAAATTTCATCATTTTTTGTTAAAAACGCAACTGTTAGGGTAAAATCTTATATGTTTTGGTTGAGGATTGAACTATTTTGTTGAAAATCGATCTTCTTGGTTGAAAATTCATTCTTTTTTATGTAAAATGCAACTTTTAGATTAAAAATAATTCCTTTTTGGTTATGAATTAAACTATTTTCTTGAAAATTCGTAATTCTTTCTTTACAATGGGTTAAAGATTAAAAATTTTAGTTCAAAGTGCAAATATTCGGTTTAACTGTATTCTTGAAAAATCATCCTTTTTAGTTAAAAATGCAACTATTTAGTTAAAAATTCTACTATATTTTTAAAGAAAATTCAACTTTTTGGTTAAAAGTTAAAATATTCATTTGAAAATTCATCTATTTGGTAAAAAGTTAATTAATTAATCAAATTAATTCATCTTTTTGGTTGCAAATTGAACTATTTGGTTAAAAATTAATTTTTTCATCTGAAAATTGAACTATTCTTCAATCATAGTTAAGGATTCAACTATTTTCTTAGAAATTCGTCTTTTTTGTTTGAATTAAAAGGGTTAAAAATTCTTTCTTTTTGTTGAAAATTAATTTTTGAAACTGAAAATTAAGGATTAAATTTTTGATGGAAAACTTATCTATTTAAGTTAAAATTAATTTTTGAATCAGAAAACGAATGATTCTATTTTTTGTTTGAAACTTATCGTTCTTAGTTGAAAATTCACCTATTTGGTGGAAAATAAATCTTTCTTCATTAAAAATTTAAATATTCTTTTTTTCCGTTTTGAAAGTCAACTGGTTTCTAAAACGTTCGACTTTTCAGCTTGAAAACTAAACATTTTCGTGGAAAATTCTTATTTTTGGGTAGAAATTTAATTTTTTTCTTTCCAAATTTATGCATTTAAATTTAGAATTCAACTATTTTGTTAAAAAATCGTTTTCTGGTGAAAAGTAAATTTTCAGCCGAAAATGTATCTATATGTTCTTTTTCCGTTTAAAATTGTCTTTTAAAGTTTAAAATTCCACTATGTGGTTAAAAAATTTATGTATTCTGTTGAAAATTCGTCTTTTGGTAGGAAATTAATATTTTCTCCAGAAAATTCTTCTTTTTTGGTTAAAGAGTCAACTATTTGATCGAAAATGTAACTGTTTTGTTAAAAAATCGTCATTTTGGTTTAAAAATTCAATAATTTGGTTGAAAATTCATTTTTTATTTTTAAACTTACCTCTATTTTTGGAAATTAGTCTTTTTGCGTAAAAAATTAACATCGTTTGTTGAAAATTCATCTATTTGGCTGAAGTTTTAACTGTCTTGTGAAAAAAAAAATTTTTTCGTTCAATTTTTCTGGTTGAAAATCTTCTTTTTTTTTTACTTTAGGAGTAATTTTTTTAACAGAAAATTAAACCATTCCATATTTGGTTGAAAGTCTATCTTTTTTAGTTAAAAAATCAAGTACTTGGTGAAAAATTAATGTATTTTGTTGAAAATTTGTCTCTTGGTCAAAAATTCATCTATTTTATAAATATCATATTTTTTGGTCGCAAATGAAACTGTTTCTTTGAAAAAGCATCCCTTCGGATTGAAAATTCATCTTTCTTGGTTGAAAATTGAATATTTTTGTTAATAATTCAACTGTATTTTGAAAAAATTCTCATTTTTTACAATTTGTTTGAAAATGCATCTTTGTAGGTTGAAACTTAAATTATTTGGTGAAAAACTCAAGAAATTTTACAAAAGTTCAATTATTTTGTTGGAAATTAAACTATTTTGTTAATATTCGTCTTTTTGGATTGAAAATTCATCTTTCTTGGTTGAAATTTCAAATACTTATATAAAAATGCGTCTCTTTTGAAATTAATTTTAGTCTTTTTTGTTTCAAAATTCGACAATTTGTTAGAAAATGCATCTTTCTAGGTTGAAACTCTATTTAATTAAAAATTCAAATAGTTTTTTAAAAGTGTAATTATTTTGTTGGAAACTAAAATATCTTATTAATATCATATTTTTTTATCTTAAATAAAACTGTTTCGTTAAAAATTCATCGTTTTGGAATGAAACTTCATCTTTCTTGCTTGAAAATTAAATATTTTGTTGAAAATTCAACTGTCTTATAAAAAAATTTTATTTTTGGTTGAAAATTTCAAGTAATTGGATTAAAACGCTTCTGTTTTTAAGTTAATTTAAATCTTTTTTTTTTTGAAAATTGAACTCTTTGTTTGAAAATGCATCTTTGTAGGATGAAACTTTAATTATTTGGTTAAAAAGTCAAGTAGTTTTAAAAAAGTTCAATTATTTTGTTGGAAATTGAACTATTTTGTTAATATCATATTTGCTGATCGCAAATAAAACTGTTTTGTTGAAAATTCGTCCTTTTGGATCGCAAATTCATCTTTTTTGGTTGAAAATTAAATATTTGATTGAAATTTCAACTGTATGAAAAAAAATC
>CAKNYM010051663.1:166300-178938 GCA_932195095.1 Andricus curvator | reverse complement strand
ACCCATCACCACAACCTCACCTCTTCTTCTTCCTGACCCACTCCCCCACCGCTACAATACTTCCCCCTTCTGCACTAACCCTCCCAACACTTTGACTTCCCTTAACCTACTTTTATTTTATTCCACCTGCTTCCCTTCCTCACCCATACTCACCCTCTACTTTCTTCTACTTTTCCTCCCGAAAATAAAGTATGACGGACGTTTACAGACCAAAAATATAAGGATTTCGGTACGGGGTTACGAAACCCTAAAAATGTACTTAACTAAACTCTAAAGCACGAACTTTATGGCGCTGGATGCAAAATACATGTAAAAATAATGTCATCCCCTAGCTCTCGCACAGTGAAAAAGCCCGGAAAAACTAGCTAAATGTCGAAAAATCTTCAAATTTGTACAAAAATCATTATCCAGGGATTTTAAGAGTCACAGTTTCCAAATTTTAGGTCAAAAATAAAAATAAAAATAGAATCCAATATGACGACCAAAATTTATAACAAAATTATTCGATCTTTATAAAAAAAAAATTTCTAGGTTTGTTTCGAGTTACAGATTACAAATTTTGGGATCGAAAAGTTGAAATTCAAAATTTGGAATCTGTATCTTGAAAAATCACTGCATAATGAGTTTTATACAAAACTGATATTTAAAAAAAAATTTCAATCGCCATATTAGATCGGCCATGTTGAATTTGAACTTTTTCACAAAAAATGTGTAATCTGTGACTTTAAAACTAGGGAGGAATTTTTCTGTATTTTTTTTTCTTGGAATACGGGTTAGTTAATACTGCAAAAATATCTTTTTTGCAGTTAAAAAATAAAAAAATAAATTAATTTAATTTTTTTTTAATTTTGAATAAAAATATTTTTAAAAAAATTCACAAAAAAATGTTACGAAAAAATTTCTTTTTCTCGAAAAAATAAAAATTTTACGAAAAAATTTGTTTGCAGAAAAAAAAATAAAAAAAAATTTTGTTTGGAAACAAAAATTTTTGAAAAAAATATTTCAATTAAAAATTTTAAAAGAAATTTCTCAAATTATTCTCCTTAAAAAAACGTAATTAAGTCGTTAGAACCTCCTTTATATTTGGAAGAAAAAATAAATAATTTTTTTTTTTAATTTTGAATCAAAATATTAAAAAAAAAAAATTCACAAAAAAATGTTATGAAAACATTTTTTTTCTCGAAAAAAATTTAACAAAAAAATTAAAAAAATTCTTGAAAAAAAAGTTTTGTTTGGAAATAAAAATATTTCAATTAAAAATTTTAAAAGAAATTTTTTAATTTATTTTCCTTAGAAAAACCTTATTAAGTCGATAGAACCTCCTTAGTATGTGTGAGGAAAAAAATAATTTAAATTTTTTTTTCAATTTTGAAAAAATGTATGTAAAAAAAAGTAATTAACACAAAAATGTTATTACAAATTTTTTTTGTTGAAAAACCAAAAATTTTACGCAAAAAAATTTTGTTGAAGATAAAAATTTAACAACAAAAAAAAAATATAAAAAAATTCTTGAAAAAAGAAAAAAAAAATTTTCTTTGGAAACAAACATTTTTGAAAAAAATATTTCAATTAAAAATTTCAAAAGAAATTTTTAAAATTATTTTCCTTAAAAAAACATAAGTAAGTCGTTAGAACATCCCCATAAATTAATCAAAAGTTTCGAAATTGAACGACGATTTCTCGAAGATTAATTGATAAATCAGTACAAAACTTCATTATCAGCAACTACAATGTGTCTAGACTTCGAAAAAATATTGGATTCATTTTTTCGAATTTTCGGCTTTTGGCCAGTTTTTCAACTCCTAATGTTGAGCTTTCCTCTTTAGCTAGGGGAATGAAAATTTCTAAATTGATGCCTTAAATTTTAGGTAAGTGGAACACATTTCAGAATTTTATTTTTTATTTTTAAAATAAAAATTTAAATAATTTAGGTTTTAGATTTTTGGCAAGGAATTTGGAACGCATTTGAGAATTCTTTTTCGATTTTTGCGGTTCAACATTCACCAGCAGAGAGAGGAATACATTTTTTTTTACAATTATTGCTTAGTGGTAGAGCACCTGACCGGCAATCAGTTGACCTGGCGTTCGAATCCCAGCGGAGCGAAAGGAGAGGTTTTTTTTCTGAATAATGATATTTTAAATTAAACTAATTTTTCAATAAAATTAAACCAAACTTTATTTTAAAATGCACTGAAAAAAAAAATCTCGGAAAAAGTACATGTGTATAATCCACAATTTTAAACGTTGGGATTATTTCGGGGATTATGTATGGTGATAGCAATCTGTTATTTTTGAAGTTCATACTTCATTTACCAAACGAAACGCCCTCACGAGAAAATGAAAAAAACTGCGATCCGTCAGAATTTGTCGCTCAGCTGCATTGTGAAAAAATATTCACGTTCAATTTATTTAGCAAATTAGGTAGAATAAATTTTTGTCTCGCACTGACCTACTTTTTTCACTGCATAGCTTGCGGCGATATCGATTTCCCGTTTTGAAAGAAATGATTTGCAGTTTTCAATTTTACCTCACACAAACCTTGCGGCTTAATCTTTTAAACGTGGAATTAATTGGAATGGAAAAAGCATCTACAGAATTACGCAAACATAATTTTGTGGCATTTTATTTTGTTATTTAATTTTTCAGAATTTTTTTTTTTTAATATTTTGTTCCTTCCGATTTTCTAGTCTTTTTGGGAAAATACAAAGCTTTTTTCTGTCAAAGAAGGTGTAAATAAAGAGGGTCTCATAAAAAGTACACCTGAAGGAAAAATTAATAAAGCTGATTTCTATCTTAGCGTTCGTGCACATTAAAATACATTGCAACGGATTGCAGATTTGAGCTCGAGTTGCTATGTTTTTTCATTAGCATTTCATTTCACAAAGTAAAATTAAAAAACAATAATAAAAATGTATTAATTTTGAGTATTGAAAAATGAGTTTGTAAAATTTTGTTGTAGAATTTAAATTTTAGAAGAAAATTTAGTAATGGCGCCGTCTATAATGAAGATAAAAATATTTTTTTTAATCATAAACAAGCCTATTGAATACCTTATGGGTATTGAGTAGGGTGGTCCAAATTTTTTTTTTTTTAGAATTTTGATGAATAACGTCCGGAAATTTGTTCGAATCCACACAAAAATTAATCCATTTTTTTTTTGTTGAAAAAAATGATATTCAGAGGTGGCACAAGCCCCATGAAGTTTAACACATATTTCCCATAAGAAAAACAGACGTTTTTGTAAATTTTAATCAGAATCCTCAATATTAGCTGAATCCAGTTGAAACTCAACATTTCTCTACACAATTACCCATAGAATTCGAATAAAATATTACTTTTTATTTATAGGATCCCAAAAAAACCCCATAAGTGAAAAAATGGGTTTTGCGAGTTTTTGGCGCTAATTATGATTTTATTGCGTTTTTAAAATTAGAAATTGTTCCTAATGCATAAAATACTACTTTATACTGATAAGACGATGTTTAAACAAATTGTTTAAACAATTTATTATTTTTTTAGCAATTTTCTCTTAGGATGGAGTTAGAAAGTCGCGGTTAAAAAAAAAATTTCCACCTTTTGTCGAATTTTCAATTGATGTCAACAAACATAATTGTTCAAACAATTCATTATTATTGTTAATAATATTATCTTTAAATAATTCCAGAAATTGCGGTTTTTTCTAGAATTTTCAACTTTTTTTTCACTTTTCACCTACTATTTAATTTAATATAGCAAAAATAATTGTTTGTCAATTTTTCAAGTACAGTGAAGTATTAATTAATTGAAATTAACAAAAATAATTGCTTAAACAATTTATTATTATTGTTAATAATATTCTCTCTGCCTAATGGTAGAAAGTTGCGGCTTTTTCTGAAACTTTTAACTATTTGTCTATTTTTCACTTGGAGTGACTTAATAATAACTTAAGTTAAGAAAAAATAATTGTTTAAACAAACTTGAGGAGATTTTCTGTTTTTAAAGATTTCTGGAAAAATTTTTAATGGTTTAGGTTTTATTTCGAAAGAATAATTTCAAGTTTTTTAGATTTGAAAATGTGTGGAAAAAGAATATTGAAGACTTTGAGGCAATTTTTTTAATTTGTCAGGATTAAAAATATTTTTAGGTTAACTGAGTTTTTCAGGGTGTCCAGAGAATGAAAAAAAAGATCCAAAAAAAGGATTCATTGAAAAATTTTAAATGATTTTTTTGTAATGCATTCTGAAAGAAAATTGAAAAAAGATCACAAAACATTTTTAATTATTTCCTAAAATTTTTTTAAAGTGTGTTAAAGAGTTTGAAGCAAAACTTTGCAATTTTGCCATATTGCATAATTTTAGAAAAAATTTGAGAGAGTTTAAGAGATATTCAGAAGTTTTGAAACGATTCAAACATAATCAAAACTTGCAAAGAATTTTTTTTTAATTTTGTAAGGTTTCACGAAATTGAAAAAAAATTCTTAGGTTCCTGGGCAAAATTAAAATAATTTTTTAGTTCGAAAAATTAATTTTAAGAGATTATTTAAAAAGATTTCAAAACATTTCAAAACATTAAAAAAATTGACAAAGAATCATCTCAAAGATTTTAAGCCCATTTTTTTAATTTTGAAGATTTAAAAAAAAATCAGGAACAATTTGAATAATTTGTGAAGATTAGAAGGATTCGAAGGTCTGACAAGATTAAAAAAAAATTTCTTGATATTCGTGTGATAATTTTGAATAATTTTTTATTTTGAAAAATGAACTTTAGGAGAATGTTAAAAAAGGTTCTTAAACATATCAAACAATTTCCCAAAATTTCGAAAAAGAGCGTAGAAGATTTTAAAGCAAAATTTTTCAATTTGGTTAGATTAAAAAATAAAAAAAATCGAGAAAATTCAAGAAATATGTAGTAGAATTGAAGAGATTCAAAAAGAAATTTAAACTTTAAAAGATTTTTAGAAATGTAGATTTTCAAAGATTCCAAAAATAAACTTTAGGAGCTTTAACAGAATTTGCAAAGGTTTCAAGAGAATAAAAAAATGTTCTCAAAATTCAGGGGTAAATTTTAGAAGATTATAAGGCAATTTTTTTTCACATTTTGAAAGATTTTTCAACATTTTGAGAAAAATTCGAGCCAGTTGAAAATATTTTTGAAAATTTAAGGCGTCTTAAATAGATTAGAAATATTTAAAAACTTGGAAACATTTCCGAAAATTTATAAAATATTTCTTGATTTCTTCCAAACTTGTCCTAAACTTGGCTCGAATTTTTACCAATATTTAGAAAAATCCTATAAAATAGAAAAAGTTCTTCAAAATCTTCTAGATTCTTTTCTGACAAATCTGAAATATTCAAAAAAAATTCATATAAATCTGAAAACGAACTGATAATACTTATTTTCTTTTTCTCAATTCTCAGAAAATGATTTCAACTTGAATTAAAGTTTTAAAAAACTTTTAACAAATAAATCCGATGGAAAACCAAGTTTTTACCTTTAAAAATAGCCAAAAAATGCATTTATTAATTAATTTTGTTTCAAAATTGTCAATTGTTATCGACTGATAACACAGAGTCATTACTGAGTAAGAGTCTGCTAATTCTCTAAAGAAACGCAATTTTTTTCCTAAAAAATGCATGACATGATAAAAATTGTTTTAAACAATTGTTGTTAACAATGAAAATTGTTGATTGTCACATAATCTCTCCAAAAATTTAGAAACTAGTTACTTACACTGCATTACGTTAAAAGAACCAAGTTTTTACCTATAAAAATAGCAAAACAGTGTATTTGTTAATTAAATTTGTTTAAACAATCATCAATTATTGAATAAATACACCTGATAATTTTGTGACATTTTCTTATGATTTTTGGCCGATTCAATAGAAAAAAACAAATTGTTAAAATTTTGTGCAAATAAATTCAAGAATCACTGTCAATCGCCATGAATCCATTTTAACTCACCTATTTGTTTATAACAAATTCAATAAAGTTTTAAACAATTGCCAAGCTATCAGACTACTTTTCTGGATATTTGCTTTATTTATTCTAGGTATTTTGGATTAAATCCAAGTATTTTTTTAAAACCGGTACTCTTCTAAAAAAAAAACATTTTTTTTTTCATTTTTGATAATAAATAAAAAAATATAAAAAAAACTTTTTTTAAAATCGGCCTACGCCGATGTATGGAGAATTTTATTAGCTTTGCTGTAAAGAAAAAACATTGTAATTGGATTAAAATCGTGACCTATAGCCTGATTTGTCCAGAAATAACTTTTTTGCACCACTGTGCGGTGGTCAGGGGGGGGGGGGTTGTATAAAGGTCGTAAATAATGTTACGTTATATGTGAATGCTCTCATAAGTAGAGGATGGGTGAAGAGTGGGACTAAATAGTGAGGGGAAGCGAAGGAAAAGGAAAATAGGAAATGGGAGCGATAGATAGTAGGGGTGGGAAAAGTAAGGGAGGAAAATTGGGGGAGGGTAAATATGGGAGGGTAGTCGGATGTGATGAAGGACACATGAGGGTGTAACTAGAAGAGGGAGGTGTAGTTAAGTGAGAGGGGAAGTGATGGAGGGGAAGAAGTGGTGGAGTGGGGATGATGGGGGAGAGGAAGTGTGTGAGCGGATGCAGAGGTCGGACGAGATAAGAGAGGGTGTACGGTGGCAGCTAGAAGGTGTGGAAGAGGGAAAGTGGGCGGGAAAATATTGGAGAGTTAGAGATTGGGTAGGGGCAGCTAATTCGAGAAACAGGAGTAGTGCAGAGACAAGTGAGGAAGGAAAAATAGTGTAGGAAGAAGTAAGTGTGATATGGGAGAAAAGGGGGACAGAATTGGGAGGAGGAGTAAATGAAAAGGGAAGCGAAGGAAAGGGAAAGTAAAAGATTTGAGGGATATGAAAGTTGCAAAGTAAGAGACGTGATATGGGGGTGGAGAGAGGAGTAAGGGTGAGGGACGAATGGGAAGAATAGGGCGAGAGTAAATAGGAGAAGGGAGTAGGGAAGAGAGAGAGAGGTGAGAAGGCAAACATTACGGGGTAACTAAAAGAGGGGGAAGTAGTTAAGGGAGAGGGAAAGTGATAGAGGAAAAAAGTGGTAGACCCATATAGCACACTTTCCAAAAAACCAGGACTGTCCTAGGTTTTTTCGGGAAAAGCATGGGTCTAAACCTGGGACAGACCTGCTTTTTTCGGGAAGTGTGTTACATGGGAGAGTGGGGTTGATAGGGGAGGGGAGGTATGTGAGTGGATATAGGAGAAGGACGACATTAAAATGGCGCTATGGAGTGTGAAAGAGGGGAAGTGAGGAGGCATTGGAGATTTGAAGCTTGGGTAGGTGCAGCTAAGTGGAGAAGAAAGAGTAGTCTAGAGTGCAGTAAGAAAGGAAAAATTAGGGTAAATTGGGATAGGGCAAATAGAGGAGAGAAGTAGGAAAGGTTGAAGTAAAGAAGGAAACATTATGAGGGGTAACAAGAAGAGGGATGGGTAATGAAGGGAGAGGAGACGCGAGAAAGGGGAAGAAGTGATAGAGTAGGAATGATAAAGGAGAGGAATTGTGTAGAGGGATATAGAAGATGGGCGATATAAGAGCGGGCGTAGGAGGAATGGGCTAGGAGGAGTGGAAGAGGAGCAACATGGATGAGGAGGAGTAGTCTGGAGGTTAGTGAAAGGGGAAAAATAAGGGTTAATTGGGATAGCGTAAATAGGGGAGAGAAGTAGGGAAGGATGAAGTGAAGTATAAAACACTATGAGAGGTAACAAGAAGAGGGATGGGTAATGAAGGGAGAATAGAAGTGAGGGAGAGGAAGAAGTGGTGAAGTAGGAACGATAGGGGAGAGGAATTGTGTAAGGGAATATAGAAGAGGGGCGATATAAGAGGGGGTGTAGAAGGAATTGCTAGGGAGAGTGTAAGAGACGAAGTGGAAGTAGGCTAGGAGAGAAAATTTTGATATAAAAAAAATTGAAATAGGAATATTTTATATAGATTGTGAATTTTACTTACGAATGTCGAAGGTTTCGACTGTGCACAATGTCAGAAGTGCACAGATCAGGCGATCAGTCTTCATGTTCTGCTGCCCCAAAAAACTTCTTCAGGCGATCATATGGCCAATAGCTGGAAAAGACGAAAACCATCTTGAAACTTTTCGGGCATCTTGAACTGAGCCGCAGATGGAACAGGAGTAAAAGGAGAGTAAGCGGAAAAGGGAAAGGGATAATCCTCTTGGAGATTAATGCCTCAGGTACAAGGAAAGTGCACTTTAGCTCTGGTCGTAATTTTCATAGCTGGGAATAATTAGTCTTGGAGAGGTAGGGATCTTCAAGTGCTAAGTGGAGGAGAAATGTTCAATAGAGCAAAAAAATCTAAGAGATGATTTTATTTTATTCAAGCATTTACAGAGAAATTTAATTTTCCTTGTAATTTTCTTAGTCGAAATTTAAGAATTTATTCTTCTGAGAATCTGATAATTCATTAAGGGTTATACAAAATTACAGTCGAGTTACCCTTACACTTTTCACATTTTTTCAAAATTATTCATAATAAATTACGATTTCATTCATTCTGTGCACATCATGTGATGAAAAATTTGAAATTGATTAATTTTGATAAATTAGTTTTAAGATTCTAATTCAGCAATACTTCAGCAATACTAATTCCTCAAGTTTGAGTTAACAAATAAACAATTCTGAGCCTTGTTCCGCAAAAAAAAAAATATTTCTTATCTTATATGTATCAAAATAGCTTGTCAGACTTACTAAACATTAAAAAATTATTGAAGTTTTGAATTAGCTATATATATAAGACCGAAAAGAATTTTTTCTGATAAAAAATGATAAAGATTTTCTATTTATTAACTAATATTATTTATAACAAATCGAAATTTGAAGCTTTATTAATTTTTCTAGAGTTTCTTATGTCTGGGAAGCTAATTTTCCATACACATTAAACGGCCACGAATTTTTTTCGCGAATTTAAATTATTTACAACAAAGCTAAATATTGAGTATTCACAATGTTTTGCAGTTTCGCTAGGCTAATAAACCATTTTGATAGATATAAAATAAAATAAAAATATTTACGAAAAAAAGGATGAAAATTTTCTATTTGTTAACTCGAAAGATTCATAACAAATCTGAATGTTGAGTGATAACAATTTTTGTAGATGAGTGAGCTAATTTTGATACATATTGGAAAACTAAGAATTTTTGTTTGTGAAGAAAGTATGAAAATGGTTCATATGTTTTTAATATATTTAAGGGTTATAGCTGAGAAAAAATTACTTTTTTGAAAAATTTACTTTTTTTGTAAATTTGTTTTATAAAAAATAAGCATGAAGTAAAGAAAAATCGAAGGATGAACAATGAAGGATGCAGGATAGAGGATGAAGGATGGATTCAATTTAAGAATTTTAAATTAGATTAAAATCAAATTGAAAATCCTATTTAACGTCCAATACTCAAATTAATGTATAGAATTCCTGAAAATAAAAATAAGGATCCAGCGACTAAATTTGGACAACCACCATAAAATTCTCCTATTTTAATTTGAAGAAGAAAAAATTTTGTCCTAAAAAAAAAAGAATTTTTTTTTTCTTCAAATTACAATAGGAGCATTTTACGGCGGTTGTCCAAATTTGGTCGTTGGATTTTTGTTTTTATTTTCAGGAATTCTATACATTAACTTGAAGCATGGGTTTTTCAAACTCTTGATATTTGAAATTTTATTGTTATGAAACATTTTGTTCTTTATTTTGAAGGACGAGGAGGATCAAGGTTAGAGAATACAGGATGGAGGATGGAGAATCCAGGATGGAGGATGGAGAATGAAGGATGAAGAATAGAGGATAAAGGGTGGATTTTTGAAACGCCTCATATTCAAAAATTTATTATTATGACATTTTTTATTGTTTATGTTAGAGGATGAGAAGGACCAAGGTTAGAGAATGCAGGATGGATGATGGAGAATCGAGGAAGAAGGATGAAGAATCGAGGAAGAAGGATGGAGAATCGAGGAAGAAGGATGGAGAATGACGGTTGAAGGATGAAGGATCGAGGATGAAGGGTGGATTTTTTACACTCTTTGAGGGAGAATCGAGGATGGATGATGGAGGATGCAGGATGAATGATAGAGGATAAAGGATGGATTTTTTAAATTCTTAATATATTTTTCGAACTCTCAATATTTAAAAATTTATTATTATTATATTTTGTATTGTTTATGTTGGAGGATAAGCAGGATCAAGGATAGAGAATGCAGGGTGGAAGATAGAGAATCGTGGATAGAGGATGGGGAATGAGGATGAAGGATGGAGGATAGAGGATAGAGGGTGGATTTTTTTCGACTTTTGGAGGGAGAATCAAAGATAGAGGATGAATTGTTTAAACTCTCAATAATAAAAAATTTGTTATTATGAAACTTGTATTGCTTATGTTGGAGGATGAGGAAGATCAAGGTTAGGGAATGCAGGATCGGGGACTGAGAATAAAGGATGAAGGATGGAGTATGGAGGATGAAGGATGGAGGATGGAGGATAGAGGATGAAGGATTAATTTTTTAAACTCTTAGTATTAAAAAAACTTATTATTATGAGATTTTTTATTGTTAATGTTGGAGGATGAGGAGGATCAGGGTAAGAGAATGCAGGTTAGAGGATGGAGAATGGAGGATAAAGGAAGGATTTTTTTAAATCTCAGTATTTTAAAATTTATTATCATAGAAATTTTCATTGTTTATGTTGGAGAAAGACGAGGATCAAGATTAGAGAATGCACGATGAATTTTTCAAATTCTTAGTATTTAAAAATTCACTATTATGGAATTTTTCATTGTTCATGTTGGAGGATGAGGAGGATAAAGGTAAAAGAATGCAGGTTGGAGGGTGGAGAATGGAGGTTGAAGGATTAATTTTTTAAAACCTTAATATTTAAAAATGTATTATTATGTAATTTTTTGTTGTTCATGTTGGAGGATGAGAAGGATCAAGGTCAGAGAATGCAGGATGGACGATGTAGAATGAGGATGAAGGATGAAGGATAGAGGACGGAGGATGGATTTTTTAAATTCTTAATTTAAAAAAATTCATCATTATGGAATTTATTATTATTTCTGTTGGAGGATGAGGAGAATCAAAGTTAGAGAATGCAGGATGGAGGATGGAGAATCGAGGATGAAGGATGGAGGATAGAATATGAAGGATGAGGGATGAAGGATAGAGGATGAAGGATGGATTTTTTAAACTCTGGATATTTGAAAATTTATCATTATGAAACACTTTGTTGTTTATTGTGGAGGATGAGGAGGATCAAAGTTAGAGAATACAGGATGTAGGATGGAGAATCAAGGATGGAGGATGGAGAATGGAGGCTAACGGATGAAGGATAGAAGTTGAAGGGTGAATTTTTTAAACTCCTCATATTTAAAAATTCATTATTATGGAATTTTTTATTGTTTATGCTGGAGGATGAGAATTATCAAGATTAGAGAATGCAGGATGGATTATGGAGAATCGAGGAAGAAGGATGGTGAATGAAGAATGAAGGATAGAAGATAAATGATGGATTTTTTAAACTCTTGGAGGGAGATTCGAAGACGGAGGATGAACGATTGAGGGTAAATGATGGATTTTTTAAATTATTAATATTTAAAAATTCATTCTTATGGAATTTTTTATTGTTTTTGTAAGAGGATAAGGAGGATCAAGGTTAGAGAAGGCAGGATGGAGGATGGAGAATCGAGGATGGAGAATGGAGGATGAATGATAGGGAAGGGAGGATAGAGGATGGAGGGTGAATTTTGTTTATTCCTTGGAGGGAGAATCGAAAATAGAGGATGAATTTTTTAAACTCCTAATATTTACAAATTTATTATCATGAAATTTGTTATTGCTTATGTTGTAGAATGAGGAGGATCAAGGTTAGAGAATCCAGGATTGGGGACTGAGAATAAAGGATGGAGTATGGATGACAGAGAATGAAGGATGTATTTTTCAAACTCCTAAAATATCAAAAAACTTATTATTGTGAAATTTTTGATTGTTTATGTTGGAGAATGAGGAGGATGAATGTAAGATAATGCAGGTTAGCAGATGGAGAATGGAGGATGAAGGATGGATTTTTTAAACTCTTAATATTTGAAAATTTATTATTAGGGAAATTTGTATTGTTCATGTTGGGAAAAAAGAGAAGAATTAAGGTTAGAGAATGTACGATGGAGGATGGAGAATCGAGGATTGAGAATTGAGGATGGAGGGTGGATTTTTTAAACTCTTAATATTTCAAAATTTGTCATTATGTAATTTTTTATTGTTTATGTTGGAGGATGAGAAGGATCAAGGTCAGAGAAGGCAGGATGGAGGATTTAGAATGAGGATGGAGAATGAAGGATGAAGGATGAAGGTTAGAGGATGAAGGGTGAATTTTTTAAACTCTTGGAGGGAGAATCAAGGAAAGAGAATGCAGGTTAGAGGATGGAGAATGAAGGATGGATTTTTTAAACTCTTAATATTTGAAAATTTATTATTATTCAATTATTTATTGTTTATGTTGGAGGATGAGAAGGATCAAGGTCAGATAATGCAGGATGGAGGATGTAGAATGAGGATGGAGGATTAAGGATGGAATTTTTAAACACTTAATATTTGAAAAGTTATTATTATGGAATTTTTTATTGTT
>CAKNYM010051663.1:140984-151897 GCA_932195095.1 Andricus curvator | reverse complement strand
AGGATAGAGGATAGAGGATAGAGGATAGAGGATAGAGGATAGAGGATAGAGAATGAAGGATAGAAAAAAGAGGATGAGGGATCAAGAGATAGAGGATGAAGGATAAAGGATGAAGTATGGAGGATGGAGGATGGAAGACGGAGGATTGGGGGCGGAGTATGGAGGACAGAGGATGGAGGACGGCGGATGGAGGACGGATGTGGATGTTGATAATTGGATGGATGAAGGGATAGTTAGTACATGCAGAGGCCACTATAATGGATATATCCAAAACTGAAAATAAATTTCGTCAAATACAGAGCACTGAATTTTCAAAATTCTGAAGTGCTAAATTTAAACTTTAAACGTTATTAGAATTTTAATTGTTTCATTTTTTTCGATTTTTAATTTGCAAATATTTTTTCAGTCACATTTAAAAGTTTATGGATTCATTCTTCAATTCAGCGCATTGAAAATGATAATCTGGATTTATATTTTTCACCCAGGAATCTTTCAATTGTTCAATTTGTTCTAAAATGATCAATTCAATCAAACCCCTCGTTTTCTACTAATTCAGATTTAGAGAGTAGCAGATTAGTGTCATCGCAGAAAAAAGTGAAAAATAGTGTCAATAGTGTGACACTATTGATCAAGCTGGAATCCACTTCACATTGTACAATAAACTTATTAAATTTATTAAGTTTGGAAGTCGATTTTAAGTTTTCCTCGTTTCGGATTATCGGATTTGATAGTTCTTTTCATATCCTTTGAATCATCGCATCGCATCGAGCGGCGAAACTCAGTGAAGCAGGGGGTTCGATGTCGTTTGAGGAAAGCCGAAGAGCTTCGCGAGGTTAGTAAGAAGGTTCGTTTTAAGAGAAAAGGTTGGTGATTTGGAACTTGGAAGGACTCCTCAGCAATCTGCGGCAAAGAGCCGAGAAAAAGGGCTTCTTTGCTGTGGTTGCGAATTCCGAGAGCTTTACGAGCACGGTGTGGAATCAATGGAATCAATGGAATCATATATGAAGAGGACAATAAGACTTTGCTGGCTGCATTACTTTCTTATTCCGGAAACAAGGCGACGTATTAAAATAAATTCAGCTTTTCGCATGCGGCTTTTAGTGAAGAATACATAAAAAGAAATTACTTTTTCGCGAGCAAGATCAATTTTATGATCTGACGCATTTTAAGAAATAAAGTTTGATTCGGTTCATGAAATATTTTTATTCGCTTTTTATTATAGAGAAGGTATTGTAATTTTGAGCTCAAGTATAGCCCATTGAATTAAAAATTTCTTGATTAATACAAATTTGGAAGCTCCAAAGGCTACTTGGGCCAAATAATTTTTGAAGAAAAGAAAAAATATGCCTCAGCCTGCATTTCAACCTGGAATGTCACTATCGAAGAGTGAATTTTGATCAAAGTGGATAGTGGCGTTCTTGGTTCAAATCCGCGCTAAGGCAGATTTTGTCTTGTTTTTCAAAAAATATTTGTTCGAAGTAATCGTTCCAACATTGAAATTTGTAATAATTCAAAAATTCAAAAAATCAGACGATTACATCTTTAAATGGTAATAACATCTCCCAAATATTAATCAGATTAAGCCCACGTTGATCAAAAATGGTAAATTTTTCGTAATTTTTTTTTTCATTTTTCGCTCCGGCCTCGATGTCTTAATTGGTAATTGGTTCAAATCCGGACTGAGGCAGATTTTTGTTTGTTCTTCAAAAATTATTTGTCCGAAGTAATCGTTTTAACATCGAAATTTTTGTGTTAATTAAAAAATTCAAATGTTAATAACATTAATTTTCTCATAAATTAACAAACTAGTTTAACTTTCGACGAAGTAATTTAATTTTCAACAAAAAAAGATGAATTCTCAACAAAAAACATGATGGCTCGTATTTTAAACAAAAAAAGATTTTCATTTTGAATCAAACACAGTTGAATCGAACAGAAAAGACGAATTTAAATAAAAAATCGTTGAAATCTAAAAAAAAACGATTCTTTTTCAACCAAGCAGTTGCATGTTTAATCAAAAATAATAAAATTTTTACTAAAAGAGATGAATTTTCAATTAGGAAAGAGTTTTGGGAGTTTTCACTTTCGAACGAAATGATTGAATTTCAAACCATAAGGATAAATTTTCAGCTAAGAAGATTAATTTTGTACTAAAATTTTTTTTTTGTAGTAAAAAAATTAACTATTTGTTTGAAAATTTGACTTTTTTGGTAGAAAATTAATCTTTTTGATTGAAAAATTATCTTTTTGGTTGAAAATTCTACCGTTTGGTCGAAATTTGATCTGTTTTGGTTGAAGATTTGACTATTTTGTTGAAACTTCCTTTTCCTGGTTTAGAATTAATTTTTTTAATTTGTAAATTAACTATCCAATTTTTAGTTTAAAATTTGAATTTTTCATTTAAATCCAGGATACAAATATGTGTGGTTGGTTGAAAATTAATGAATTTTGTTGAAAATTCAACTCTTCGATTAGAAGATCATCTGCTTTGGCTGGAAATTCTATTATTTGTTTAAAAATTTATCTGTCTATATACTGTCTATACCATTTTTCTTTGAGAATTTGTATTTTCTTATTAAATAGTTGGAAAATTCAACTATTTAATTACAAAATCGTCAGGTTTTGCAGGTTCAACATTATTTTCGTCAATTGAAAATTTAACTATCCTATTTTTGGTTTAAAATAGTTACTTTAGTTTAAAATTGATTTTTAATTGAAACTTCAAGCATTTGCTTGAAAATAATTTATTATTGGTAGAAACTAATTCTTCTGGTTTGAAAATTCATCTTTCCGGTTGAAAATTCAACTATTTGGTTAAAAATAGTTTCGGTTGAAAATTATTTATTTTTTTTATCGAAAATTTAACTCTTTTGTAAAAGCCTTGTCTTTTTAGCTGGAAAATTCAACTTCTACAGTAGAAAACGTCAGTTTTGGTACGGCATTAGAATATTTCAAAGTTGAAGATAAAATTCTTAGCCTAATTTAATAGTTTCCTCTACAAATTGAAATTAATCTAGAAAATAATAATAATTTTTTACCTGAAACAAGAATCCTAAATGTTAATCAGTACCTTTAAAAGCGCATTACAGGAAATTTATTTAAATTCCGACTTTTAAGCATTGCGTGACTAAAAGAATTTTGTCGCAATTTCATATGAATGAGAATAATTTTATTCTAAAAATGCCATGAAACATCAACACAATTTCCACAAAGAAGAATAAAATTAGTGTCTTTTACATTAGTGAAATCCCAAAACTTGAAAGACTTCTACAGTAGAAAATATCAGTTTTGGTAAGGCACTAGAATATTTCAAATTCGAGATAAAAGTCTCTGCCTAATTTAATAGACTACAACTGTTTCGTAGAAAGCTATTTTTTTTGATAGAAATTAATCTGTTTTGGTTCAGAATTTAACTATTCTGTTGGAAATTCATATTTTTGTCTTAAAAATTCAACTATTTGGTTGAAAATGTTGAAAGTTTGTATTTTTTAGTAGACAAGTAATCTTCTTGGTCGAAAAATGATCTTTTTGGTTGGAAACGCAATTATTTTGTTGAAAAATCAACTGTTTTTGTAGAAAGATTGTCCTTTTTGCTTGAAAACTCAACATTTTGGGAGATATTTTTGAAAAAACCTTTTTTTGCTTGAGGATTCAACTATTTTATTTGAAAATTAATTTTTTTATCTGAAAATTTAACTGTGTCAATTTTGGTTGGAAATTAATATTTTCAATTGAAACTTGATTTTTTAGTTGTAAACTACTTTAGATAAAGTAAAGATTCATTATTTTAGTTGAAAATTCAACTGGTTGGTTGTATGTGGTTAAAAATTTATGCATTTTGTTGAGAATTTGTCTTCTTGGTTGAAAATTTAACTGATTGGTTGAAAACTCAAATTTTTTTTGAAAATCCAATTTTTTGGTTTAATAATGGAACCGTTTTGTTAAAAACTGATCAGTTTTGGTTGAGAATTAAACTATTTTGTTGAAAATTTGTCCTTTTTGGTTCAATCGAACTGTTTCTGATATAAAATCAATATCTCTTTTTTAATAAAGAAATTGAAAAATATTTTTTAAGGAAAAGCGAAAGATAAGTCGCATTATTTATAATTTATAATAATTTATTTTTATATTATTTATAATTATTTATAATTATAATGTGCGCATTTCAAGAACACATTACTTCCCGTTAGCAAGTGTATTTGCTTCCTCATAGAGGTAGAATTAGTTATTTTGTCCAATAATATACAAACCAAAGTCTTCATTTTGATCAATTTAAAAAAAGAAATTTACAAAAAATACAAAATTGCAAAATAATACAGACAATTTTTTAAATACAAAGACAAATCAGACAAATGAAATTTTGTATTCGAAATGATAATTTTTCGAGCTGGAAAAGGGAAGGTGAAAGTTCTGTCGCACCCCATCCCTTTCCCAGCTTTATGCTTTCTTTACAAAAATTGTCAGAATTATTCTATTTGAAGATTTATGATCAAAAAATATTTTCTATTCATGCATCAACTTTGAATTCTGTCGATGAAAAAAGTTTTTCTATTTGAAACAGATGATTCAAATATTATAAATGAGCATCACTTCCTTAATCTTGAATAAAGTGTATTAATATTATAGATGAGTCGATTTGCCTCGAATCAAAGAATCTTTTTCGTTCTTGCATCAATTTTGAATTATGAGAATGAGAAAATTTTACTATAAAAATCGATTTTAAAAATATATAAATTACCATAACTTCCCTGCTCTTTGAAAAAATGTATTAATATTGCAGGTCAATCGATTCGTCTCGAACCAAGGAATTGTTTATGTTCTTGCATCAACTTTGAATTATGTAGGAGAAAAAAGTTTTACTATAAAAAACCGATTTTCAAAATATATAAATTACCATAACTTCCCTACTCTTTAATGAAATGTATCAATATTATAGGTCAATCGTTTCGCATCCAACCCAGGAATCTTTCCTATATTCCCGCATCAATTTTGAATTATGAGAATGAGAAAATTTTACTATAAAAATCGATTTTAAAAATATACAAATTACTATAACTTCCATACTCTTCAATAAAATGTATTTATATTATAGACCAATCGATTCGCTTCGACTCAAGAAATCTTTTATATTCTTGCATCAACTTTGAATTACGTTGAAGAAAGAAGTTTTACTGTAAAAAACCGACCTTCAACATATATAAATTACCATAACTTCCCTACTATTTAATAAAATGTATTAAAATTATAGGTCAATCGATTCGCTTCGAACCAAGGCATCTTTTACATGCTTGCATCAACTTTGAATTATGAGAATGAGAAAATTTCTACTATAAAAATCGATTTTAAAAACATATAAATTACCATAACTTCCCTACTCCTCAATAAAATGTATTAATATTGTAGGTTCAATCGATTCGTCTCGAAGCAAGGTATCTTTTCTATTTCTGCATCAACTTTGAATTATGTAGAAAAAAAAAGTTAATGTAAACAACCGTATTTTGAAATATTATGCATTACCATATCTTCCTTACTCTTCAATAAAATGTATCAATGTTATAGATCAATCGATTCGTCTTTAGTCAACACAATTTTTTTATTTTCGCATCAACTTTAAATTATGAAAATGAGAACATTTTTGCTATAAAAATCAATTTAGAAAATATATAAATTACCATAACTTCCCTACTATTTATTAAAATGTATTAATATTGCAGGTCAATCGATTTTCCTCGAACCTAGCAATCTTTTATATTCTTGCATCAACTTTGAATTAAGCTAATGGAAAAATTTTTATTATCAAAATCGATTTCAAAAATATATAAATTACCATAAGTTCCCTCCTCTTCATTAAAATGTATTAATATTGCAGGTTAATCGATTTGTCTCGAACCAAGGGATCTTTCATATTCCTGCATCAACTTTGAATTATTTTGAAGAAAAAATTTTTGCTATAAAAAACCGTATTTCCAAATATTAGGCATTACCATAGCTTCCTTATCCTTCAATAAAATGTATCAATGTAACAGGTCAATTGATTCGTTTCGAATCAACACAACTTTCCTATTCTCGCATCAACTATAAAATATGAGAATGAGAAAAGTTGTACTATAAAAATCGATTTTAAAAATATATAAATTGCCATAACTTCCCTACTCTTTAATATAATGTAGTGTTATTGCAGGTCAATCGATTCGTGTCGAACCAAGAAATCTTTTATATTTCTGCATCAACTTTGAATTATGCTGATGGAAAGAGTTTGACTATAAAAAAGCAATTTTCGAAACATATAAATTACCATAACTTCCCTACTCTTTAATAAAATGTATTAATATTGCAGGCCGATCGATTCGTCTCGAACCTAGGAATCTTTTATATTGTTGCTTCAACTTTATATTATGTAAAAGAAAAAAGTTTTACTATAAAAAAACGTTTCTCCAAATATTAGGCATTACCATAGCTTCCTTATTCTTTAATAAAATGCATCAATGTTATAGGTCAATCAATTCGCTTCAAACCAAGGAATCTTTTATATTGTTGCATCAACTTTGAATTATGTTGAAGAAAAAAGTTTTACTATAAAAAACCGATTTTAAAAATATATAAATTACCATAACTCCCTACTCTTTGATAAAATGTATCAATATTACAGGTGAATCGATTTGTCTCGAACCAAGGAATCTTTTATATCCTTGCATCAACTTTGAATTACGTTGAAGAAAAAAGTTTTAATATAAAAAACCGTATTTCCAAATATTATGCATTACTATACCTTCCTTATTCTTCAATAAAATGTATCAATGTTAACGGTCAATTGATTCGTCCCGAACCAAGGAATCTTTTATACCTCGCATCAATTTTAAATTATGAGAATGAGAAAATTTATACTATAAAAATAGATTTTAAAAATATATAAATTACCATAACTTCCCTACTCTTTGAAAATATGTGTTAATATGCAGGTCAGTCGATTCGTCTCGAACCACGGAATATTTTATATTCTTGCATCAACTTTGAATTATGCTAACGAACAAAGTTTTGCTATAAAAAACCGATTTTCAAAATATCATTGAGAGCTAAAAAAAATTCATTAAATATTTCTAGAAATCCTTTGGTTAGTTTAAAGATATTAGTGGTCAAAATAAGCCCTCCGAATTTCATTAATTTACCTGCAACCGTTTCCAAGTTATCGTGTTCACAATAAAGGGTGACATTCGCACACAAACACATTCACAAACACACATCCACACACACACACACATTTCTGCAATTGCTTGCAACATTATATCAGACATTTTTAAATTGTGGAAGGTTTAATTCCTCTATTCGTCTATGAGGAAGCAAAAAGTGACAAATAGTGTCAACAGTGTGGTGAGATCGAGGCCTGCGGGCATTTTGCGGGGACACGTCCGATCCGGGTTTGAGTTCGGAAGCACCCTCCCACTCACACCTATCGGTCGCTATTATCGCACACCCTGCGGTTTTAAGCTATCGCGAGAAGGGGCGGAAAGAGGGTCTTTCGCGCCTGATGGAATTGCCTCTTCTTCCTTTCCTCACTCCCTCCTCTTGCACCCTCCAGCCTCTTCGCAGCTCGCTTCCGGCAAGATAACGCCAGCCTGTTTGTATAAGGCGCTACAGAGCAGCGCGAGCGCAGCGAATTCCATGCAAAAAGGGCGGCACGAAATGCGATACATAGTTTGCATGTTTTTATGTGAGATATGTGTGTGTGACATATATGTGAGTCAGGAGACGTCGAATAGTCGAAGGGGGTGTACTAAGTCACCGTTACCGAACGAGGTGCTCAAGCAACGCGTCATTTTGAACAGCCTGTATACACTCGTGATAAGACGAGAAAACGTCTCCCCGATTCTGAGAATACATAGATTTGTGCTTAAAAGATACATTTTCTATCAAAAAAGACAAATTTCCAAATATATTTCAATTTTGATCTAAAAAATAAACATTTTAAATTAAATATATTAATTTTCAACCAAAAATGATATAGTTTCATTTTTAGTTAAAACAAATTTAATAATAGAAAGGAATTTAACAAAAAGTTGAATCCTCAATCAAAATAGATGAATTTTCATTCAAAGAATTGGGTTTTCAACCAAAAGGGTGCATTTTCAAACAAAAATGTATGTGCCAAAAGGACAAAAATCCTTCACGAAAACATATTAATTTTCTACCAAATAGTTGAATTTTCCGGCAAAAAGATAAATATCTACCAAAAAAGATGAATTTCGTACAAAATACATAAATTTTCAAACAAATAGTACAAATTTCATCTAAAAAATAAAATATTTCAATAAAATATATCAATTTCCAACCGAAAATGGTATAGTTACATTTTCATTTTAAAAAATAACAAATTTTCAACGAGAAAAAGAAATTTTAAACAAAAAAGTTGAATCCTTTACCAAAAGTGATGAAATTTTATTAATCAAAGAATTCGATTTTCAACTAAAATGATGATTTTTTAACCAGAAAGATCAATTTTCAAACAAAACACTTGAACTTTTAACCAGATAAATGCATTTTACCAAAAAGATGAATTTTCAACCCAGAAGATTAATTTTCTTCAAAAAAGACAAAAAACCTATACCAAAACAGATGAATTTTCAAGAAAATAATTGAATTTTTAGTCAACAATATTGATTATCAATCACAAAAACGAATTTAGAAAATGCATCCATCTTTAAGCAGATATTTGGATTTTCAATCAAAACGGTGAATTCTTAACGAAAAAGGTGAATATTTAACCAAAAAGATGAATTTTTAACCAAGAAGATTAGTTTTTTTCCAAGAAGACAAAAATCCTCAACCAAAACTGATGAGATTTTAAACAAATATTTGATTTTTCTACCGAAAAGATGAATTTTCAACCAAAAAAATAAATTTCCTTCCCAAAGAACGAAAATCCTCAAGGAAAACAGATAACTTTTTAACCAAATAGTTTTTACAAGAAATATACATTTTCTGCCAAAAAAAGACAAATTTTAAACAAAATACATGAATTTTCAAACGGATAGTCCAATTTTGAACTAAAAATGAAATTTTTAAATAAAATATATCAATTTTCAACCAAAAATGGTATAATTGAATTTTCAGTTAAAAAAAGATGAATCCTTAACCGAAAGGGATGAATTTTTATACAAAAAATTGAATTGTCAAGTAAAAGGGTGAATTTTCAACAGCAAAAATTAATTTTCAAACAAAACAGTTAAATTTTTAACCAGATAGATGCATTTTCAATAAACAGATTAATTTTCTTCCGAAAAGATAAAAATCTTTCGCCAAAACAGATAAATTTAAAACAAAATAAATGAATTTGCAGTGAAGAATATTAATTATCTACCCAAATCACGAAATTCTAAATTCTAAAAAAGATGAATGTTCAACTAAGAGGATTAATTTTTTTTCACAAATATGAATATCCTCTACCAAACTAGATACGTTTTTCCCCAATAGTAGAATTTCAAACGAATTTTAAACCAAAGCAGATAAAATTTTACCGAGTCGTTAAATTTTCAACCAAAAAGATGAATTTTTAACCAAAAAGATTGATTTTCTACCAAAAAGATGAAAATTATTGACTAAAATAGATGAATTTTCAACCAAATAGTTACATTTTTAACCAAAGAGGTAAATTTTCAACCAAGAAGATTAATTTTATTCCAAAAACATGAAAATCCTCTAATGATGAATTTTTAACCAAAAAGATTGATTTTCTACCAAGAAGATCAATTTTCTACCAAAGAAGAGAAATTTTCAAAAAAATACATACACTTACAAATTAATAGTTCAATTTTCAACAAAAAAAGTTGAAACTTCAATGAAAAAAGACGAATTTTTATACGAAGAATTGAATTTTCAAACAAAGGGATTTATTATTATTTATCAAAGAAGATGAAATTTCAAAAAAATACATGAATTTTTAACTAAATAGTTAAATATTTAACTAGAAAAGATCAATTTCCTATTAAATTCTCAACAAAACATGTAATAGTCGGTATTTCAACCAAAATCAAGAAGAGTTAAATCCAACCAAGGAGGACAAATTTTCAACAAAATAGTTGAATTTTCAATTAAGACTTTCAACCAAAAAGATGAACTGTTGAACAAGGAGATTAATGTTTTACCATATAAGACAAATTTTCAAACAAACTGCTGAATTTTTAACGAAAGAAAATCAAATTTCAATTTAAAATAGAAATTTTTAACTTTTTTTTTTTTTATCAATTTTTTTTCAGACAATTGTCACAATGCATATTATTTGGTTGCAAAGGACCCCGCACAAAATGTATTGAAAAAAGGTCTCGGTGGATTTTGATAATTTTTTGATATTTTGTAGAACATGTGCCCCCGAACAAAAAATCATAATGACAAGACCCCGAAAAATGGACAGATTTTCATCTGCACCGCGCCAAAAGTACCCTTTCAGACCAGCATTCACGCTACATAGAAGCTATTGGCGCGAAGCTCACTGAAAACACTTAGCACTCTGCAACTCTGACATTTTGTAGGTCATGGCCCCGCAAACAAAAAATCCTTCTGACAAAACCCCGAAAAATGGACAGATTTTCGTCTGCACCGCGCCAAAAGTACCCTTTCAGACCAGCATTCACGCTACATAGAAGCTATTGGCGCGAAGCTCACTGAAAACACTTAGCACTCTGCAACCGTGACAACCTTTTTCGGGGTTTTGTCAGAAGAATTTTTTGTTCGCGGGGGCATGATCTACAAAATGTCACAGTTATAAAGTGCTAAGTGTTTCCAGTGAGCGTAGCTCCAGTAGCCTCTTCGTGGTGTGCATGCTACTCCAAAGGGTCCCTTTGGCGCGGTGCAGACGAAAATCTGTCCATTTTTCGGGGTTTTGTCAGAAGGATTTTTTGTTCGCGGGGCCATGACCTACA
>CAKNYM010051663.1:118172-137950 GCA_932195095.1 Andricus curvator | reverse complement strand
CTTTAAATTATGAGAATGAGAAAATTTTTACTATAAAAATCGATTTTCAAAATACATAAAGTATCATAACTTCCCTACTTTTCAATAAAATGTATTAATATTGTAGGTCAATCGATTAGTCTCAAACCAAAGAATCTTTTATGTTCTTGCATCAACTTTCAATTATGTTGCAGAAAAAAGTTTCACTATAAAAAACCGTATTTTTAAATATTATGCATTACCATAGCTGTCTTATTCTTCAATAAAATGTATCAATATTATAAGTCAATCGATTCTTCTCGAATCAACACATCTTTTCTGTTATTGCTTCAACTTTGAATTATATTAATGAAAAAAGTTTTACTATAAAAAACCGATTTTCGAAATATATAACTATCCATAACGTCCCTACTCTTCAATAAAATGTATTAATATCATAGGTCAATCGGTTCATCTCGAACCAAGGAATCTTTTTTATTTTTGCATCAACCTTGAATTATGTTACAGAAAAAAGTTTCACTATATAAAACCGTATTTTTAAATATTATGCATTACCATAGCTTCCTTACTCTTCAATAAAATGTATTAATATTATAAGTCAATGGATTTGCCTCTAACTAAAACATCTTTTCTGTTCTTGCATCAACTTTGAATTATATTAATGAAAAAAGTTTTACTATGAAAAACCGATTTTCAAAATATATAAATATCCATAACTCCCTACTCTTTGATAAAATGTATTAATATATTGTAGGTCAATCGATTTGTCTCAAACCAAGGAATCCTTTATATACTTGCATCAACTTTGAATTATGTCAAAGAGGAAATTTTTACTATAAAAAACCATATTTCCAAATAGTATGCATTACCATAGCTTCCTTACTCTTCAATAAAATGTGTCAATGTTATAGGTCAATCGATTCATCTTGAATAAACACAACTTTTATAATTTGGCATCAACTTTAAATTATGAGAATAAGAAAGTTTTTACTATAAAAATCAATTTTTAAAATATATAAACTACCATTTCTTCCCTTCTCTTTGAATTGTAGGTCCATTGATTCGTTTCGAACCAAGGAATCTTTTATATTCTTGCATCAACTTTGAATTATGTTGAAGAAAAGAGTTTTACTATAAAAAAATGTATTTTCAAATCTTATGCGTTACTATAGCTTCCTTACTCTTCAATAAAATGTATTAATAATATGGGTTCATCGATTCGTCTCGAATCAACACATCTTTTCTGTTCTTGCATCAACTTTGAATTATATTAATGTAAAAAGTTTTACTATAAAAAACCGATTTCAAAATATATAAATTACCATAACTCCCTACTCTTTGATAAAATGTATTAATATTGTAGGTCAATCGATTCGTCTCGAACTAAGGAATCCTTTATATACTTGCATCAACTTTGAATTATGTTGGAGAGAAAAGTTTTACTATAAAAAACCATATTTCCAAATAGTATGCATTACCATATATTCCTTACTCTTCAATAAAATGTATCAATGTTATAGGTCAATCGATTTGGCTTGAATAAACACAACTTTTCTATTCTCGCATCAACTTTAAATCATGAGAATCAGAAAGTTATTACTGTAAAAATCAATTAAAAAAATATATAAACTACCATTTCTTCCCTACTCTTTGAAAAAATGTAATAATATTGTAGGTCAATCGATTCGTCTCGAACCAAGAAATCTTTTATATTCTTGCACTACTTTGAATTATGTTGAAGAAAACAGTTTTACTATAAAAAAAACGTATTTTCAAATCTTATGCGTTACCATAGCTTCCTTACTCTTCAATAAAATGCATTAATAATAAAGGTCCATCGATTCGTCTCGAATCAACACATCTTTTCTGTTCTTGAATCAACTTTGAATTATATTGATGAAAAAAGTTTTACTATAAAAAACCGATTTTCAAAATATATAAACTACCATAGCTCCCTGCTCTTTCATAAAATTTATTGATATCATAGGTCAATCGATTCGTTTCGAACCAAGGAATCTTTTATATTCTTGCATCAACTTTGAATTATGCTAATGGAAAAAGTTTTATCATAAAAGACCAATTTTTAAAATATTTTTGACTGCTAAAAAAAACGTAATGAATATTGTTAGAAATCCTTTAGTCAGTTTCAAGATTTTAGTGGTAAAAATAAGCCCATCAAATTTCATCAATTCATCCATAACCCTTTTCAAGTTATCGTGTTCACAAAAATGTGTGACATCCACACACACACATGTGGACAATTGCTTACAACATTGTATTACACATTTTTAAATTAAGGAAGGTTTAATGAAATGCATGTAAAATTTTCGGAAAATGTTACCATTACAAAACTTCCTCTATGAGGAAGAAAAATATTTAAAAATAATGAAAATTAAAAAAAATGTTTAGGCTACCCCATTGTTATATGTTTCTTTGTTATTTTTCGTGCATTAGGGAATTTTCATATATTATGCATTATGATAGCTTCCTTACTCTTCAATCAAATGTATTAATATTATAAGTCAATCGATTCGTCTCGAATCAACACATCTTTTTGGTTCTTGCATCAACTTTGAATTACGATAATGAAAACAGTTTTACTATGAAAAACCGATTTTCAAAATATATAAATTACCATAACTTCCATACTCTTTAATAAAATCTATTAATATTATAGGACAAACGATTCGAACCAAGGAATCTTTTATATCCTTGCATCAACTTTGAATCATGCTAATGGAAAAAGTTTTACTACAAAAAGCTGATTTTTAAAACTATTATTGAGTGGTAAAAGAAAATGCAATGAATATTTTTCGAAATCCTTTGGTCAGTTTCAAGATATTAGTGGTGAAAATACGCCCTCCGAATTTCATCAATTTATCTGCAACCGTTTTCAAGTGATCGTGTTCACAAAAAAGTGTGAAAATGTGACCATTACAAAGCTTCCTCTGGGAGGAAGCAATAATGAAAATAAAATAAAATTTCAAGCTACCCTACTGTTATATGTTTCTTTGTTATTTTTCGTGCATTAGGGAAATCATCGAGGTCGTGAGGCGACTGATTTCGATTTATATATATATCCTCCCCTTAATCACACTTACGCGTGACTTCTAATTTCTAACATGCTACTCCCTCAGCTGTAATTTTCTTGTCTACTTTTGACGAATCTCGTGAGATCCTTTAAAAAAGATTGTTCTATATTACGTAATTTACCAAATCGATTTCGTAAGAAGTCGAGTTCTTTCAAGGTTATTTTTGAGGTCTGGGAAGGGTTCCTTAAATACAGCTCGTCTGTTCTATTTTTTTTCAAATTGTGTATAAGTATTGCCAAT
Organism: Andricus curvator; assembly: GCA_932195095.1. Taxonomy (NCBI): domain Eukaryota; kingdom Metazoa; phylum Arthropoda; class Insecta; order Hymenoptera; family Cynipidae; genus Andricus; species Andricus curvator. The sequence goes on along the minus strand of CAKNYM010051663.1, from coordinate 134,639 downwards.
GATGAGAAATGGATTACCACCGGAGATAAAAAGTTTTAATTTTCATAAAAGAAAAGATAATATTTCACGCATAAATAAATTCGAAGTCCTCATAATTTTACGAAAATGAGGCTTTTTAATATTGCGTGACTAGAAGAATTCTATTCAAATTTCACAATTATTAAAATAATTTTCTTAAAAATATGCAACAAAGCCTTCACACAACTTTAAAAAAAAGAAAAAAAATTGCGTGCGTTACAGCAGTGAAATTACAAAACTTGAAAGACTTCTCATTTCCTGCCTAAGGTAGAAAATGCCAGTACTGGTAGGGCACTAGATCATTTAAAAGTTGAGATACAACTTTTTTATTATAAAATAGTTTTTTACACAAATTGAGAATAATCTTAAAGAAATAATAATTTGTTTTCTAAGCTAATAAATAATCTGAAAGATTAATTAGTACCTGTTTGATCCTGTTACGGGAAATTTATTTGAATTTCGGCTTTTTAATATTGCGTAACTAAAAGAATTCTGTCGCGATTCCGCATGAACTAAAATAAATTTATTTTAAAAATGCAATGAAACATCCACACAACTTCAACAAAGAAAAATCAAATTTATGTCTTTTCCAATAGTGAAATTCAAAAACTTGAAAGATGTCTGGCTTCTACAGTAGAAAATGTCAGTTTAGGTACGGCACTAGAATATTTCAAAGCTGAGATAAAATCCTTTGTCTAATTTAATACTTTTCCGTAAGAATTGACATTTATCTGAAAAAAATAATAATTTGTGTCCTAATACAAGAATCTGAAAGGTTATTTAGTACCTTTTTGAGCGCGTTAAAGGAAATTTATTTGAATTTCGACTTTTTAATATTGCGTACTCAAAAAAATTCTGTCACAATTCTACATGAATTAGAATGCATTTGTTTTGAAAAATGCAAACAAAATAGTACAACTTCAAAAGAGAAAAAAAAAATTTTTCCTTTTGCATCAGTGAAATTCCAAAACTTGCAAGATGCCTGACTTTTGCAGTAGAAAATGTCATTTTTGGTGCGGCACTAGAATTTTTCAAAGTTGAGATAAAATTCTTTGCCTAATTCAATACATTTCTGTAAGAATTGACATAATGCTAAAAGAAATAATAATTTTTTTCCTAAGCCCAGAATCTGAAAGGCTTATTAGTACCGCTTTGAGCCCGTTAAAGAAAATTTAATTGAATTCCTGAACTACAAAATACAAAGCAAATAGAAACAGAACGAGAAATAGAAAACATGAGAAAATTTATATTTTACCGTCCACCGTGATATAAAGAATTTATATTAAACTGAAGTTTTAAAATTAAAAAATGTACCACTTTTAAATGGAACTCGCTCTGATATGAATATCGTAAACAGAGAAAATATGCGTGACAAGAATTTTTAGTGAATTCTTTGTTTATAAAATTAAATGAGTGTTATATTTAATAACAAAAAGTTTCAAATTCATTCACTCACTTTGTTTACATTGAAGCACTTTTTTTTTAGAAGAAAATAATAATTTTTACTTCAATATAAAAATTTAAATAACTCAACTGTTTATTTATATATCTCTAAAATTGAACTATTAGCGAAAAAACTTTCAAAATTGCTTACCTACAAAATATAAATCTTAAAAAATTGAATAATTTTCAATTCTATATTTAAAAATTAAATAATTTTCAATTCTACATTGAAAAATAAAATAATTTTCAATTCTACATTGAAAAATTAAATAATTTTCAAATCTATATTGAAAAATTGAATAATTTTCAATTCTATATTGAAAAATTCAAGAATTTTCAATTCTATATTTAAAAATTCAAGAATTTTCAATTGTAACTCTTCAAAATGGCTGAACTTTCAATTGCAGATATTTAAAATTCAACCGTTTTCAGTTTAAACAATTTGCAGTGAAAAATTATGCAAAGTTTTAACTTTTTGAATTAAACATTGTGTAATTTTGATGATTTACATACATTTCAAATTTTTCCGACTTGAAAGATTTTTTGTTTTCACTTGTAAATCTTACAAATTAAACGATTTTGAAACCCAAAAGTTCAAAATAGCATACTTTTAACATATAAACTTTACAAATTAAATAATTTTCAAATGTAATTTTAAAAATGCAAGAATTTTTAGAATACGAAAATTTTCAATTGTAACTCTTGAAAATGGCAGAACTTTGAATTGTAATTTTTCGAAATTGAAGAGCTTTTAAATTTTGAAAATGACAGTGAAAAAAATGGTGTAATTTTGATAATTTACATTTGAAATTTCTTGTAGTTAGAAGATTCAAAATCTTCAGAATTTTGAAACTTTTATTTTTGCATCATTCGAAATTTCTTCAATTTGGAAGATTTCGAATTGAAAACTTGACTTTTGATCTTCAAAATCATCTAAATTTAAGAATTTTTATTGATAGATTGAAAATGAAAGGATCTTCAATTACAAATCTCCAACATAGACTTATTTTTTGAAAAAAATGTATACAATTTTATAAGTTCAATTATTGCTCTGGATAAAATATTATATTTAAATAAAAGTTACAGATAACTAAAAGCCGATTAAAATAAAAATAATTCAAATTGAAATCAAAATTAAAATTAAATTGTATGAAATACGATGTAGCTATTTTCATATTTATTTTAATTCGAGTTTTTTTTATATTTTATTTTATAGTCCCTTAAATTTTAGTATATATTTTGATTTGATAAATTAGGTAATCGGAATAAGAAAATTCTAATAATTTACTTTTTTGATTGTAGATTCAACTATTTTGTTAAATATCCCTTTTTCGCTAATAAAAAATTTTCTTAACTAATAAATTAGCTGTTCCATGTTTGGTTAAAAATTGACATTTTCCATTGAAAATTGATTCATTTCAAGTTGAAAATTCAGGACGTTGGTTGAAATTTAATTTATTTTCTTAAAAATTCCTCTTGTTTGTAAAAAACTAATCTTTTTGGTTTTTAGTAAAAAATTCAACTATTTGCAATCATTGCAAAACTTTGAATTTTCAATCTTCAAAAGTGAAGTCTGTTCAATCACCAAAATTTACAATAAAAAATTATGCAAGTTTTCAGTTTTACAATTAAAAATTATTTAAATTTAATGATTTAAATTTGAAGTTTCTTTACTTTGAAAGATTAAGAATTGAAAGTTTGTTTTTTCGACATCTTCAAAATTGAAAATTTTTTTATTCACATAATATAAAAATTGCAGAGTTTTCAATTCTAACTCTTAAAAATTGAACTATTACAAAAAAAAATTTCAAAATTACTTACCTACAAAATATAAATCTTAAAAATGAAATAATTTGGTATTCTATATTTTCAAAATTGAAGAATTTTTAATCGTTAATCTTCCAAATTTCAGAACATTGAATTGTGAATCTTTAAAATTAAAGCTTTTTTACTTTTGAAAATTTACAATAAAAAATTTGGCAAGCTTCAAGTTTAACAATTGAAAATTCTGTAATTTTGATGATTTACATTCGAAGCTTCTTCAATTTAAAAGAATTGAAATTGAAAACTTGACTTTTGATCTTTAAAATCATACAAATTTAAGAATTTTCAACTTTTAAGCTCAAAATTGTAGAGCTTTTAATTGTACATTTTTAGAATTGAAGACTTTTAAATTTCGTAAATTTAAAATAAAAAATTGTGCAAGTTTTAGATTTTACAATTCAAAATGTAAAATTCAAAATGAAATTAAACACATGACTTTTAATTGTCCAAATTTAAAAATTGCTTTTTTATTCATCTTTATAATTCAAAAATTCTAAATTATCACTCTATAATATTACCAAAATTTGAATCATAAATCTTTAGAATTGAAGAATTTTCAATTCTGAAAATTTTTCATTAAAAATTATACAAGTTAGAAGTTTTGCAATTGTAAATTATGTAAATTTGCGTTTAAAATTCCTCCCATTTAGAAAATTTAAAATTGAAAGCTTGACTTTTGATCTTCAAAATCTTCAGAACTGAAAAATTTTTATTTTTGTGTCTTTAGAATTAACGAGTTGTAAATTGAAAAACTTTAAATTGTAAATCTTAAGAATTAGAGAGTTTTTAATTTTTGAAATTTATAATTAAAACATTTTTAAATTCTGTAAATTTGATGTTTTACATTTTCAATGTCTTCAATTTGGAAGGAAAATAATTGAAAGTTTGTCTTTTTTTTGAAATTATCAAAATTTTATTCATATTTCTTCAAAATTGCAGTTTTCACTGGCAAATATTAAAAATTGAACTGTTAAAAAAATTAATTAAATACGTTAAACATATTAATCTTGAAAATTTAATAATTTGCAATTCTATATTTGCAAAATGCAAGAATTTTTAATTTTATATCTTCAAAATTGAAGAGTTTTTATTATGAAAAATATAAAGTTAATAATTATATAAGTTTTAAGTTTCACAATTGAAAATTCTATAATTTTGATGATTTTCTTTCGAAAGTTCTTGAATTTAGAAGATTTCGAATTGAAAACTCGACTTTTGATCTTCAGAATCATCGAAATTCAAGAATTTTCATTTAGAAATTATAAATTGAAGGATCTTCAATTGCAAATCTCCAAGATAGACTTATTTTAAAAAGATTTATAAAATTGTATGAATTCAAACTATAAAAATTCAAAATTGAGCAAGTTAACAAATTAATTTTTTTTTTTCAATCTGCAAAATGAATCAGTGTCGAAAATGGAAGACATCAGTAAAACTCGGAATTTCAGAATCTTAATTTTTAATTATTTATTTCGTTGTTTCTAATTTTTGCTGGGATAAAATCTTAGTTTCAAATAAAAATGACAAATGACAATATTTTCACGCACTCTGAAAATGTAAATCTACAATATGGATGAAAGTTATCTCCTCTCATACAGAAAATTTTTAACGTCTTCTCAGAATAGATGGAACTATAAATTAAAAATTTTTAAATTAAATTTATTCAGAAAAAATATCCTCTTCTTTCTCTCCGCTGGGATTCGAACGCCAGGGTAACTGATTGCCGGTCAGATGCGCTAACCACTAAGCTACTAGAGAGATCGGAAGAAAAATCGTTTTGCTGAAACGCGTTTTATTTTGCAAGAGCACTGGTTGGAGGAGTGCGTAGAGGTGGAAAGGAGTGGGATAAGCATGCGGGAAGTGATGCATGAAAGGGGGGACTAAAGGGCAGTAGCATGGGTGAAGGGAGTCTTGGGTAAGATAGAGGAGAACAAAAGGAAGGAGGTAATGCGAGGCAAAGCGTGAAAGTAGGGACATGCGTGCGAGACGAAGCGAAGCGAGGAAGGCAAGACGATAAGAACGAGCGGCGTTAGAGATAAGGTGTGGAAGGATGTTAGTTTTAAGGGTTAGTTTAAAGAAAATTCTGTAAAAAAAATGGAAGTGTAAGCAAGTCAATTTTTTAAGGCCAGCAGGCTGAAGAATAAATGTTCATCTATCTACAAGTCAATTTTGATTAGGAATCTGTATTATCATCGCAGATGGTAACGATCAACCAGAAGAGAAATCTTTTCACACACTGTGGAAATAGAAATCTACAATATCGATCAAAGTTATCTTCTCTAATACCGAAAATCTTTAACGTCTTCTCAGACTAGATCGAGATATAAATTAAAAAAATTTTGATTAAATTTATTCAGAAAAAAGATCTCCTTTCGCTCCGCTGGGATTCGAACGCCAGGTCAACTGATTGCCGGTCAGGTGCTCTAACCACCAAGCTACTAATAGATGATAATAATGATAATACAGATTCCTAGTAAAAATTGACTTGTATTGAGACATATCATCTCGCAAAATAAAGCGTGTTTCAGAAAAAGGATTCTTCTTCCGATCTCTCTAGTAGCTTAGTGGTTAGAGCACCTGACCGGCAATCAGTTGACCTGGCGTTCGAATCCCAGCGGAAGGAGATCTTTTTTCTGAATAAATTTATTTAAAAAAATGATAATTATCATCCTGTGTCAAAAGGCTAAAGCAGTATGAGAAAATTTCTATCAGAACAAAAGGTTTTTCACCCGTCGTATAATGAAATGCTTAAAATACACCAGATTTTCCATTCTACACTGATTTAAACCACTTTTCCCTAATTTATTCGGAACCTTCTTTTTCTTCGGTTTCCTACCTTTACTTCCGATAGCTTTTTCCCTTTCCCCAACCCTTTTCCGTTAGCGCGTGACGGCTCCGGTCTGGATTGCAAACGGCTACGGCTACGGCTATTCTCATGTTAATTCTTTTCTCGAGACGCGGATGGTCAGCATTACAATGCATTTACAATGCTAATTTCGATGCTCCAGCTTTTTCGATTTCAACGATCAACAGAGATCATTTTTAACATGTTCCATTTGATTTTTGTATCAAAAGGTTTATTCAGGCGAGAGAAATAAGGGGGCGTCCACAGTAGCCCTCGTGGAAAAAAATTTTACAAGAAAGTACAACATTTCTACAAATGTAATTTTTTGTTAAAATCTGTATTTTTTTGTAAAAAAATGTAGAAAATTTAACAATAAAATACAGTTAAATAAAAATAGCTAATTTTTTTCTTGTATTTTCTGGTAGAAAAATAAAGAAATTAACAATAAAGTATAAGTTTCTGCAATTCAAAAATTTGTATAACTTTTTGATAATATGATTTTTTTACTTTGTTGTAAAAATCTACAAGGTATTACAGAAAACTACAGGATTTCACATTTTTTTAATTTCGGTGTAGGACGTTATGAAAACACTTTTTATTTCACGTAAATTATTGTAGAAAATTACGAAAAAATATAAATTATTATTGAAAATTAAACAATAATTGATTTTACAGGACGATTCTGAATCTGTTCAAAATGAAGCTAGTTACAGATTTTGACGTTAAAAATAGAAAATTTTCAATTTGAAATCCTCAATAAAATAAATTAAATAAATAAATAAATGTTAAACAAATGTAAACCTTCGATTGAAACTTTAGAAACTATTCTGAATTTTAAAATAATTTCAAATTAATAGATTCACAATTTAACGCTCTTATTGAATTCCAACTCCTATTCAAATATTGTTTCAATCTAAAATATTAGATTTTTAACCATTTAACTTGAAATTTTTTAAATTAAGGATGACATTTTTTTGAATATTTAGTAATATTTTACTATTTAATTAAAAATGAGCAATTATAAATAATATATTAAAAGCTAAACAATTTTAAATTGAACTATTTAAAATATAAAGCCTCGAATCGTTAATAACAATTTATAACAATTGCACAATTATCAATTCAGAAAAAATTTGAGTTAGTTTAAGAGATATTTACAAGCTTTGAGAAAATCCAAATTTAATTTAAAACTGAAAAATATTTTGAAAAATAAAAAACTAAATTTAGATTCTGAAGGTATCGAAATAAAAATGTGTAGCTTTTCAAGAATCTTTAAAAGTTTTAAGAAAATAAAAAAATTCTTAAGTTTGCTGGGAAAATTTAAAATGATTTTTTATATTGAAAAATTAATTTTAAGAGAAAATTTAAAAAGATTCAAAACAAATTTTTTTGATTAATAAATGACAATTGAACAATCATTAATTTGGAAAATAATTGAGCAAGTTTAAAATATATTTAGAACTCTTAAAAAGATTCCAAAATAGTTTTAAACGTGAAAATATTTCAAACCATTTAATACACAATATAGATTTTTGAACATTTCGAACACAAAATTTATAAGCTTTTTAAGCATGTTAAAAGGTTTTAAATGAATAAAAAATGTGTACCAAAATTCCAAGAAATACTAACAATAATTTTCTGTTTGAAAAATTAATTTTAAAAGAATATTTAATAAGATTTCCAAAATTGTCAAAAAAGAATCTGGATGATTTCAAGGTAGTTTTTTCACTTTTGCATGATTTTTTTGCTGAATTTTTTGTAAATTCTTGTAGAAAATTAAAACTACAATAAAATACAACAATGTACATGAAAATACAAAAAAAAAGTACAAAATTCGTCTCAAAAATAGAAAAAAGTTGTACTTTCCTATAATTTTGTTTGTAATTTATTGTATTTATTTATAGATTCCTGTAAAAATAGTTTTAGTTTTCTGTATTTTTTTGTGAAAATTTTTCCACTAGGAAGGGTGGCCATTAGGGTGTTCCAAATTTTTTTTTCTTGAATTTTCATGAATATCGTTTGGAAGTTGGATCGAATCCACAAAAAAATAAATTTTTTGTGCTCGTTTTGAAAAAAATGATATTTAGAAGTGGCGCAAGCCCCATGAAATTTAACACGTATTTCCCATAGAATACGAATAAAATATTACTTTTTGAATAGTAACCCCATAAGTTTGTTCTCTAGGGTCCCAAAAAAACCCCATAAGTGAAAAACTGGGTTTTGCGAGTTTTTGGCCCTAATTGTGATTTTTTTGCTGTTTTTGATGCAAATTATTTCTAATACATAAAATACTACGTTACACTGATGATTTGATGTTTACATGAATTGTTTAAACAATTAATTATTGTTTTCAGCAATTTTCTCTTAGAATAGAGTTAGATAGTCGCTGTTAAAAAAAATCCATTCTTTGTCCAGTTTTCAATTAGAGTGACGTAATACTCAATTAAAGTTGACAAGCATAATTGTTTAAATAATTTATTATTATTTTTAGTAATATTATCTTAGAATAATGCTAGAAAATTTGATTTTTTTCAAACATTTCCCACTTTTTGTCCAATTTTCAATTAGAGTGAGGTGAATAATTAGTTGAAGATAACAAAATAAGTTTTTTAAACAATTTATTATCATTGTTAATAATATTCCATTTGAGTAATTCTAGAAAGTTGCGATTTTATCTCAAATGTTCAACTATTTGCAACAATTTAGCAAAAATAATTATCTCAATGAATTGAAAAAACCCAACTTTTTAGCATTTATCTAAGAGAAGTTAGTTATAAACAATAATGATTTATTTAAATAATTATCTTTGCTCAATTGAATTAATTAATAATTTACTCCAAGTGAAAAGTAGAAAAACAGTTTTGAATTTCAGAAAAAACTGCAATTTTCAGCATTGTTCTGAGAGTATATTATTGAAAATAATAATAAATTGTTTAAACAATTATTTTTTTCTAATTTTAATTCAGTAGTACCTCACTCTAACTGAAAATTGGACAAAAAGTGGAACATTTTTGAAAAAATCGCGACTTTCTAACTCTATTCTAAGAGTGAAATGCTAAAAACAATAATAAATTGTTTAAACAATCCATGTGAACATCTAATTATCAGTATAAAGTAGTATTTTATGTACTGCAAAAAAAAAACCGCAAAAAAATCATAATTAGTGCCAAAAACTCGCAAAAACCCATTTTTTCACTTATGGGGTTTTTTGGGATCCTATAAAACACAAAAATTCGAGAAAAAAAATTTCCAATCCATTTTTGGACCACAGAAGTGGCCATTATTTTTCATTTTTCGAATTTCTCCGTTGTCCTACTTTAGCTTTGTTTGGTAAAATTAATTTTTAAATTAAAAACCGAAAAAAATACGAATTTTCAACTAGAAAATATGAATTTTATATTAAAATTATAATGGTTAAATTTTTGGTGGAAAACTTAATTTTCAACCAAAAAGAACTAATTCGAAACAAACAGTTACAATTTCTGCCAAAGAGACGAATTTTCAACCAAAACGATAATTTTCAACCAATACCAAAAAAATTAATTTTTCTCAAAGTAGTTCAACCTTAAAAACAAAAATTATTTAAAGTAAATTGATTTTTGACATTTTTTGAAAGATTATATATATATATATATATATATTCTTAAATGTTTAAGCAAATTTAAATTGTTTCAAAATTTTTTTTATATAACTAATTTCATGTATATATTAATTAATTTATAATTTTTGTTAACTTTTGAGAGTATTTTCGGAAAACAAATTAGTATATCCAAAAATATTTCTATCTTTCCAAAAATGACAACAACAAAAAATTGAAAAACATTAAATTGTTTAAAGATTTTGAATTTGTTTAAACATTCACAACTATTATTAGAAAACAAATTAATATTCACAAATATCAAAATTTGTCGAAAATTTGAAGAGATGAAATGTTTCACAAATTTTTTATGTAAACTATGTTCTTGAACAAACAAAAATTAAACAAATGTTTAAATAAATTGAAATTGTGTATTCAGAATATTAATTAATTTACATCAAATCTTTCAAAATTTTTTTTTCATTTGATATGTTGAAAAGTCATCTGTTTTGGTCAAAAATTCAACCAATTAATTGAAAGTAGAACTAACTTTTTAAAATTTAATTTTTCTGATTGAGGATTTATCTCTTTGGTTAAAAATTTAACTATTTTGTTAAAAATTCGTTTGTTTTTCTGATGAAAATTAATTTTTGAGCTGAAAATTTAACTAATAAATTTTTGCTTGTAAATTCATCTTTTTTAGTTAAAAATTCAACTATTTGGTAGAAAATTCATCTTTTCTACTTGAAAGTTCAAGTACTTGGTTAAAAAATCAACTTTTCAGTTAAAAAATTACCCCTTTGGTTAAAAATTTATCTGTTTCAGTTGAAGATTTAACTATTTTTTAGAAAATTTTATTGTTCTTATCTGAAAAAGTAGGTTTACTTTAGTGAAAAATTAACTACCCCATTTTTCGTTGAAAATTTATATTTTTAATTGAAAGTTGCTTTTTAGGTTCAAGATTCAATTATTTGGTTAAAAATTAATTTTCTTTGTCGAAAATTCGCTTTTCTGGTGAAAAATTAATCTTCTTGGCTTGAAAATTCATTTATTTCGTTGAGAATTCCTTTTTTTTTTGCTAAAATTGACCTTTTCTGGTTAAAAATTCAAGGACTTGTCTGAAAATAAATGTCTCTTGTTAATTATTGATCTTTCTTTGTAGAAAATTAATCTGCTTGGTTAATAAATAATCTTTTGGTTGGAAATTTATGTATTTTATTGAGATTTTTTTTTCTGAAAAAAATTAAACTTCCTGGCTGGAAAGTCATTTTTTAAATTAAGAATTCAATTATTTGGGTGACAGTTTATCTGTTTTGGTTGAGGATCGAACAATTTTGTTAAAAATTAATTTATTACAAATTGGTATTTTTTTTCTAAATTCAACTGTTTTTCGTTTAAACTACAGATTCCTTTCGGTTGAAAATTCCACAGTTTTTCGAAAATTTACTGTGTCGGTTTTCATAATTTTTTTTTCGACCCACCATTATAATATATTTTTTTTCGTGAATTTCTACCCGTAAATAGTGAAAATAATGTGAGTGCATGAAAAATTTCAGCGTAAGTTTGTGCAAGAAAAATTGAAATAGGGGCAGTTCATTTCAGATTCAAAGCTCGACTACTATCTACATACATTTCCTTGCGTACGTGAAACCCGGAAAATCAGCCAATCAGACTTCGAGTTCGCACTCGAGTCGGAAAATTTGATTATTTTTATCATTCTTTTCATTTTTATTTTATTAATATTATACTTTCAACAAAAAAATAATTTCAAACCTGAAATCGAACAGTTAAATTTTCAGTTACAAAGGTAATTTTCAACCAAAGAATGCGAATTCCCAACAAATTAGTTACATTTTTAATCAGAGAGATGAATCTTGAAACAAAAAAATTAATTTTTAACAAATTAGTTCTACTTTTAAGCAAGGAGATGAATTTTTAACCAAAATAAATAAATTCTCAATGAAAAATAAAATTGTTCATTTTTCAAACAAATGGTTGAATTTTCAACTAAAGTAGACCAAAACCTACTATAAACAAAATACATGATTTTTCAACCAAATAATTGAATTTTCAAGTAAAATTTTTTTTTAAACTGAAAATCGAATATTTGAATTTTCAGTTTAAAAAATTTATTTTTAACCATAAAAGATCAAATTTTCAACCCAATAGCAAAATTCTCAAACAAAACCGACTAATTTGAATCAAACCGTTGCCTTTTTGACCAAAAATGATTAAATTTTGACCAAACGGAGTGAACTTTCAAACCAAAAAGACGAATTTTCAAATGAAAAAGAACGATTTTCTACCAAAACTGGAATAGTTACATTTTCAGTTAAAAAGTTGATTTTTAACCAAAAAATAAGAATTTTCAATGAAATAGTTACATTGTAAATAAAAGAGATGAATCTTCAATCAAAAAAAGTGATTTTCAAAAAAGGAGTTCAACTTCTAAACAAATAGTTGAATTTTTAGTAAAAAAGTTAATTTTCCAAAAAACAAATGAATTTTTAACAAACTAGTTAAATTCTCAACCAAAGAGATCAATCCTTACCCAAAAACATTAATTTTCAACAAATTAGTTTCAGTTTTAACCAAGTAGTTGAATTTTCAACCAAATGGATGAATCTTCAACTAAAAAAATTAATTTTTAACAAAGTTAATGTTTACCAATAAAAGAAAAATTTTTCCATACAATTGTTAAATTTTCAACTAAAGAGATAAATTTTCAAATAAAATTATTATTGTTCAATCAAAAATGTTCAGTTTTAACAAAGCAGTCAAACATTCATCCAAGTTTATGAATATTCATTAAAAAAGAGAAATTTTGAACTAAAAATGGAATATTTAAATTTTCAATCGAAATAAATAAATTTAAGAAAATGTAATAATTGATATTCCGACCAAAAAATATAATTTGAAATAAAAAACCGTTGAAATCAACTAAAGGAGTTTAATTTGAAAAATTCTAACTTTTTAAAAAGATTACTCAATTTTTATTAACATAATTCAATTTTTGAAAAAATACTTGAATTCTTAACCAAAACAGATAAATTCTCTTCTAAGAATATAATAGTAGACTATCCCATTTTCTTCCATTTCTTCTACTTCCCAACCCTCATTTCCTATTATTTCCCTCCCATTACTTGCTCTCCCATTATTTTCCCTACTCCCCTACCCACATTTCCCCTCACTTTACCACCCCTTATTTAAACTCGCCACCTCTCACTTCCTCTACCCTCATTTCTTATTACTTCTTTTCCCTTCCCCTTACTTTGCCTGATTTCTCCTCGTCATCCTTGAATTTCCCTACTTACCTTCCCCCATTTTCCGACTTCACCATTCCTCTCACTTCACCTCCCCTCCCATCCCCTACAATAATTTCCCATCACTTTTCCCACTTCCCTTCCCGTCGTTTTTCATCACTTTCCTCACTTCCCCTCCCCTAGTTTCCCACCACTTCCCCTTCTCACCCTCCTCTCATTACGCATTACTTTCGCTACTTCCCCTCCCGTCATTTCTCCTCACTCCTTCTACGGCCACTACCCTGATTTTGCCTCACTTTCCCTACTTCCTTCAAATCCTCTCACCGCACCCGATTTCTCTAGTTCCGTTCCCCTTGCGTATCTTTATTTCGCTGCCGTCATTTTCCATCACTCCCCCTGCTTGCCTTCACATCATTTTCTTTCACTCCGTCTGTCCTCATTTACCCTAATTTTCACCTCTCATTTTCCCTCACTTCTCCTGCTTCCCTAGTCCTTTCTTGTCCTCACTGACCCTCCACACATTTCCGCTTATTCCTTTCCCTTCATTTCCCCTCACTTCCCTTCCTCTTATATGCTCTCACTTCCCCTTCTTTGAAAAAAGTACCACGGACCGACACCTGACCGAAACTACAAGATTGTTTGCCGTGGGATACCAAACCTTAAAAGGAATTTGAAAAATATAGAAATTATTAAAAAATTTTGAAGCTTTTTTAAGGCAGAGAGGCTACTTTGAATATTTTTTTGAAAGTAATAAACTAGTGCAAGGTCATTCAACGTACAAAATAATTCTAGGTAGAAAATGTGCATTATTTTGTAAATACTTATTAAGAACGAAGAGATATCGAGGTTCGAGGATAGGGAATAGAAGATAGAGGATAGATGCCGGAGAATAGAGGATAGATGATAGAGGAAATAGAATAGAGGATGGAGGATCGAGGATCGAGGAGGGGGAATAGAGGATTGAGAAAGGAGGATGGATGCTGGAGGCTAGAAAATAGAGGCTGGAGGAAGGACTCTGGATGATGAAGAATGGAGGATCAAAGATTGAGGCTGGAGGATGAACCATGGATGATGGAGGATCGAGGTTCGAGGATAGAGGATAGAAGATAGAGGATAGGGGAAAGAGAATAGAGGATGGAGGGTCGAGGATTGAGGATGGAGGATCGAGGATCGAGGATGGGGGATAGAGGATTGAGAAAGGAGGATTGAGGATGGAGGATAGAGAATAGAGAATAGAGGCTGGAGGATGGACCATGGATGATGGAGGATGGATGATGAAGAATGATCGAGGTTCGAGGATAGATGATAGAGGATAGTGGAGGCAGGATGGAGGATCGAGGATCGAGGATCAAGAATGGGGGATGGAGGATTGAGGATGGAGGACGGAGGCTGGAGGATAGAGAATAGAGGCTGAAGGATGAACGTATCACTTCCAATTCTTAGGAAAAAATACTACGGATGTACACCTGACCGAAAATATAAGATTGTCTGCCCTGGGTTACCAAACCTTGAAAGGAAGTTGAAAAATATAGAAATTATTCCAATTGTTTGAAGCTTCTGTAAAGCAGAGAGGCTACTTTTAATACTTTTTTGAAAGTAATAAACTAGTACGAGGTCATCCAACGTCAAAAATACTTCTAGGTAGAAAATGTGCATTATTTTGTAGATACCTATTAAGGAAAAATAGATATCGGGGTTCGAGGATAATGAATAGAGGATAGATGATAGAGTATAGAGAATAGAGGATGGAGGATCAAAGATCCAGGACGGGGGGTGGAGGATCGAGGATCGAGGCTGGGGATTGAGAAAGGAGGATGGAGGCTGGAGGATATACGATGGATGATGGAGAATGTAGGATTGAGGATTGAGGATGGAGGATTGAAGATGGAGGATGTAGGATAGAGAATAGAGGCTGGAGGATGAACCATGGATGATGGAGGGTCGAGGTTTGAGGAAAGAGTGTACAGGATAGAGAAAAGAGGATGGAGGATCGAGGATGGGGGATGGAGGATTGAGGATGGAGGATAGAGCATAGAGGCTGGGGGATGAACCATGGATGATGGAGGATCGAGGTTCGAGGAAAGAGGATAGAGCATGAAGGATAGAGGATAGAGGATGGGGGATAGAGGATAGAGGATGGAGGATGGGGGATGGAGGATGGAGAATGGAGGATCGATGATGGGGGATGGAGGATTAAGGATGGAGAATGGAGGCTGCAGCATAGAGAATAGATGTTAAAGGATAAACATCTTACTTCCCCTTCTTGGAAAACAGTACTACGGACGGTCACCTGACTGAAACTATAAGATTGTCTGCCCTTGGCTACCAAACCTTAAAACTTTCAAACTCAAAACTGTTTAACTTTAAAACTTGTTTGGAAGTAATAAACTAGTGCGAGGTCACCCAACGTAAAAAATACTTCTAGGTAGAAAATGTGCATTATTTTGTAGATACTTATTAAGGACGAAGAGATATTTTCTCTTGGACTAAATTTCCGACTCAGAAGTATAAAATGATGGCAAGCTGAGATAGATAGTAAGATATTGATTTTACGGAGCCCATCAACTCGATCGCTTTACAACGTTGAAAAGCGTGCGGGTTTAAAGTTTGACACATATTTTCCGCTTCGTGCAGGTGGTCTGGAGCTCTATCATATAACAAATGGGGGTTCGTTTGCTCCCACGTAAACATGCCGCTTGCAAAAACGACTTTTCTTCAAATTGATGGCGTATATAGACTAGCTGTTCCGGCAGCACCTGGGTCTTGTTCCTTGTTACTCGTTTCTCTTTATTTTGCAACTAAAACTTATTTTTATTCTTCTTTTATGTAAATATTGATCCGCAGAGCAAAAAATCTAATGATTGACTGCGTTTATTTTGAACCCGCCACCAAGTTTGATGTTTTTTTAATTTTATCTTTATTTTTTATTGAATTAATTCATGTGCTTGGTACAAAATACTTTTTGAGCATTTTTCTATATTCTTTCAGCGTTTCACTTTCTCAAATTTTATCTGAAAAATTGTTAAAAACATCTATACTACTATATATGGATGTGTTCAGTGCTAGATTAGTTCTATAATCCTATTTCCACAGTGCTTCCGCACATCTTGCCTCATAATTATAAACATTCGTTTGAATTTAAATTTTATTTTCTGCCTTCACATGATCAAAGTCATTTAATTTTTTGTATGTAATTCAGTAGTTGGAAAAGCTGGTGATAAACTAAAGTAGTATAGCAGTGGGGCTACTGCACCACTTACCGACCGAGCAGGGTTGTGTTCCATGCTAAGGATGAGGAGGAAGAGAAAGTGGAGGAGAAGGAGAAGGAGAAGGAGAAGGAGAAGGAGAAGGAGAAGGAGAAGGAGAAGGAGAAGGAGAAGGAGAAGGAGAAGGAGAAGGAGAAGGAGAAGGAGAAGGAGAAGGAGAAGGAGAAGGAGAAGGAGAAGGAGAAGGAGAAGGAGAAGGAGAAGGAGAAGGAGAAGGAGAAGGAGAAGGAG